>PVJC01018718.1:0-31029 GCA_004026665.1 Murina feae | reverse complement strand
CCTCAGATGCGGCTGGGGGCAGGTCCCCAGTGGTCACACACACACACACACACACACACACACACACACAAGGTGCCTGGCAGACTGGGGCCATCATAGGACATCCACTGAGGGGTCCCAGACTGTCAGAGGGCACAGGCCGGGCTGAAGGACTCCCTCCACCCCGAGTGCACAAATTTTTGTGCACCGGGCCCCTAGTTAATATATATTTTGGGGAAGATAAATATTAAAATATGGAAATGTAGAAACTAAAACAGTAAATAATCTGGTCCATTTTGTCCAGATTTTTTTTTTACTTTCACATACAGATGGATGTATGTTCATATATAAGACTAATTTTTTCAATTTATACTACCTTTGACTCTAAAAATGCCATCAATGTGGCCCAATCTGCATGACTCAGTGGTTGAGTGTTGATCTATGAACCAGAAAGTCATGATTCAATTCCAGGTCAGGGCACATGCCTGGGTTGTGGGCTCAAGGCAGCCGATCAATGATTCTCATCACCCATGTTCCTCTTTCTCTCTCCCTCTCTCTTCCTCTGTTTGAAATGAATAAAAACATTAAAATAAAATAAAAATACCATCAATGTGAAAAGAGCCAGTAGAGAAATAAAAAACGAAATAAAACAATAATAAGTACTGTATTAAATGCACATGTAGTTGGGGTGCTGAATGCCAGCCACAGAAATCAACTCAGGCTAATTTAATTTAAGCCGATTTAAATAATGAGTTTATTGTAAAGATGCTGGGTAGCTCATGGAATTGATAGGAAGGCACAGGAAATAAGTGAGACTACGCCGCTACCACCAGAGGCAGATTCCCGCACAGAACTGCTCCAGCGAGGCTCTGACAGCACCCCTGGACTCCGCGCGCTGCTAGGTACCACGACATTGCTCTTCAAAGCCAGTGGAACCTCCAGAGCCACTTCTCTGCAGCCCTCGCTCCATTCTAAATGTCTGGGTGGTACATCGGATGGGCCATCGCTGAGTCACATGCCCTGATCCCAGTTGCATGGGAGGCTGGTGTCATGCATGGTCTTTGGGGATCTTCAGATGAAGTGGGCGGTACTTTCCATGGCTCATATGAAAGGGGATTCTTGAAAGGCAGGAAGGAAGTTTAGGATTCTCCAGAGAACCAGACCAATAGGAGATGTATACCTTAGGATATACTAAATCTCCTCATCTCTGAGCACTCAGGTGGTCTGCAGCACAACATCAGAGCATATATCGACTTTTAACTGACCATGACATGCATTGGTGCATGCAGTTACATCACACTTTCTTCTTCATTAGCACAAACTTTGAGTTTAAACGGCATTCACATTTGGCATGAAGAATGTACTACATCACCTCTGGTCCGCGACCGTTCTTCATGCAGAACCTCAGACCAACACACAACTCTTTATGGTCCGTACTCTGCATCATGACGGATTTGGCATTGTTTTGAATCAGAGTATAATGTTGGAATATTTCAAAGCATTCTGGGGCCTTGTGATATTGCTGTTTAGGCTTCTTTTCTTTGCTTAATTGAATTATGTTTAGCTTCACATTAGTGTTTCTTGAAAAATAAGTTTGGAGCTTATGACAGATATTGCTCTCTGAGTGATAGACATTCACAGCAAATGAATCATCCACAGAGCTTCTCCAAGTTTGAAAATGTCTGTGATATTTTGAAAGAGACTTGGCAATTTCTATTGCATTTAATGGCATTGTCTAGCATGGAACTGCCAACCTTCCCTGTTAAAAGGAACTTTTTTATTGCTATATCATGGTATACTCTTTTACTTTTTAATTATGAAAATAATTTTTAAATCAGAAAAAGAACAGGGCCTTTGCAACAAACACCAAAGTAGTTACTATGCAAAAACAACCAACATCACAACTTCTAATAATTGCTTCAGACTTTTTCTTTTCTCTTAAAATAAACAACATTATCAACTGGTCGATATCTCTCTTCTGTGCCTTATCAACCTCTACCCTCCATGCCTTTTCAAAGGAAACCACTGTTGTGAGTTTGGGCTGTTATCTTCTAACCCAGGTTTTGTGAAGTGTTTTTTTGTTTGTTTGGTTGGTTTTTTTTTTATATATTTTATTGATTTTTTACAGAGAGGAAGGGAGAGGGACAGAGAGTTAGAAACATCGATGGAAGAGAAACATCGATCAGCTGCCTCCTGCACACTCCCTACTGGGGATGTGCCCGCCACCCAGGTACATGCCCTTGACCGGAATCGAACCTGGGACCTTTCAGTCCCTAGGCCGACACTCTATCCACTGAGCCAAACCGGTCAGGGCTGTGAAGTGTTTTTTAAAGCAAAAATCTAGAATCCAATTTAGTAGGTTAAAATTCTACCATCTGCTTGGCCATCTACCTCATACTCTATACACACACACAAATCAGTTTATGGTGATCCATACACCCAAAGACCAGACTATAAAGTCTAAAGGAAAACGGGAGAGTATCTTCATAACCTGGAGACAGGTAAAAGTTTTCTGGGCAGGACACAGGAAGCACCATGAAAAAAAATTGATACATTGAATTTCATCAAAATTTAAAATTTTGCTCTTTAACAAGAACCACTAGGATATGAAAGGTCAAATCATGGATTAGGAAAAACTATTTTCAAGACATATAGCTGAGAAAAGACTTATTTTCTCTTCCCTTCTCTTCTCTTCTCTTCTCTTCTCTTCTCTTCTCTTCTCTTCTCTTCTCTTCTCTTCTCTTCTCTTCTCTTCTCTTCTCTTCTCTCTCTCTCTCTCTCTCTCTCTCTCTCTCTCTCTCTCTCTCTCTCTCTCAAATAAAAAGGCAAACAACCTAATAAAGAATGTTCATAGTATTTGGCCACTTCACCGAAGAAAATAAACCAATGGCCAATAAACACAATAAATGAAAAAATTGACAACATAGTCTGTCTCAGAGAAATTACAGATTAAATCAGCCATGAGTTCATCACTTCTTGGCCACAACAAAAAAGCTAAAATTGAAAAGACCCACATTACCAAGTGATGGCAAGGATGTGGGAAAAACAGGATCCTCAGACCTTACTGGCGGCAATGTGGAGTGGTACAACCACTTTGGAAAACTGGCCTGAATCACCAGTTTGCCAAATCCCCCTGCAGGTCTTGGGTCTTGCCAGCCTCCTCATCTCTTATTGGTTCTGCTTCTCCGGAGAACCCTCACTAATACAACTTCCCAAAGAACATGGTTGGTGACTTTCCTGCTCAGGAGATAACGGAAAGCCCTGTTCTCCTCAGAAGCGTCAGTGTTGTTACTTTGATAACCATGGGCAGGGCCTTGTTCTAGTCATAACCTCTGCCTGGCATCTCCCACGGGTCATCTACTCCCAGTAAAATAAAAGGATCAGAACTGCAAAAACTGCACCATTTGACAGGGTTTCAATTTCCCTACCCTTGACATAAATATATACCAAATTACAAGTGAATCTCCCCTCACATATGATTCTTTGTGGGTAGGTCCTAAGTGCCCCGGTCAGTGCCCGAGAGCCAGCCTTCCCCATGTGTGGTGCTGTTAGTAGGAGTGGTCAGAAGCAGCTGGCAGGCAGAGACAGGAGGGGAGAGCCACTCTTAACCCAGAAGGAAATCCCAGGGCAGCACCAGAAGTACTGTGTCACCCAGATTCTGAGTGCTGGGTCCCACCCACAGAGTCTCTAGATGGAGCTCTGAGGATGTCCATTCCTAACAAGTGCTCCAGTGATGCTGATGAACCTATTGGTTAGGGGTTAGAATCGGGGGGGAAAGTGCTAATATCAGAGGATCATAAATCAGGAGGTCAGGAGCCTTGTTAGAAGGTTAGTCTGCAGAGGGCAAGATCAAAACCAGAACTTGGGCACGGACAATGCCGAGATTTCAAGAGCTTCTTTACGCTGGACACCAGCCTCTGAAAGTGGAGATGGGCTGGGTTATTTAAACACACAGGGCCCGACCACACCTAAACAAAAACACAAGTGCAAAGGGCACCGTGCCCAGGCCTCTTCCTCAGCCTGTTCCTTCTGAAAAGTCGCGTGCATGCCCAATTGGAAAGAGCAGTGGATTGTGTCAATATTGTGTCCGGTATTGACACTGATTTTTGGATTCAGTTTGTTTTATCAGGAGACAGGAGTTACGTGAAGCTGAACTAATAAGACACATTATAGAATTCAGGTGGAGGAGTATGTTTTCTCTCATTTATAATATGTCATGTTTCCAATATGTCATAGATCCTTAGGTTACGGCAGAATTCATTATATGATGCTAATTCTTCCCTGTCTGAGACATATTTGGGGCGATGAGTCCATTTCTCAATCATCTCTTGGTTTACCCAGGTTTCTTTCCGCCTCTTGCCTTCTGCCCTTCCAGTCACGTGTTGTTATTCCTTGTGTCGCTCCAGCCCATTTAATAGCCATCCCTTTTCCATCATCTTAAAAACTTTAATTAGCTATTTTTTGATATATTCCCTAAGAACTCTGGAGTCTGATTCATCAAAGTGATAAAAAGAAGATATTTTTGGAATTTGTTCCAATTTAAATGACTAAATTATTTCCCCACTTGTTATCTATCCGCTTATGGATATTCTAATGCTTGGCACCAAATTCACACTCAAGAAGCTGGCTACCCACAAGCCACCTTTTCCAGGGTGAGCGGGGCGCAAACTCACAACCTGAGCTGCATCTTGCAGAAACACATTTCTGAGTCATTAGGTAAGACTAAATCTGAAGAAATTGGGCCTTGCCTGAAACCATTTCTGTGGGAAGAGCAAATCTCAGCTGTCATGACAGCAGTGACATCTGACAGAAAAGGAAGTAGGTCCCATCATCAGCCCAAGTGTGAGGCTTCGAGATACAGCGTTTGCATCGCAGGAAGATCAGTCCTCTTTTTTGTAGCCTGTCATTCAAAGGAAGAAAAGACACATTACCATGTGCTCCTCGTGCAAATGTGACACCTTCCCCCACATTCAGGGCCTATCTCTACAAATGCCAGGATGCCCAGTGCCACCATCGGATACGAAGCTACTGAGATCTGTTCCCAAGAAATCTGCTTTGTCTGCTGCCCTTACCTTCTTTCTCTCCCTTAAATATCAACCCAGAAAGTCAAGCTCGCCATGTCAAGCCGCCCGGCCATCTGGTGTGCAGCCTTCAGTCTATGCCCAGGAGAAGGGGAGGCTGGGGGCAAAATGAACATTTACTGGGGCCTGCTGGTGTAAGGCACTGTGCCAGGCGTGTGGCATACCTCACATCAAAGCAGCCCAGGAGGTGAGGGTAATCAGCTGCATTTAGCCCCATTTTACAAATGAGCTTCACCATGAGGAATTCAGCTTGGCTCTCTTTCATAAATAAAAATACTGTAGTGCTTTATACAGCGGGTTCTCTGATAACCTTGTTTTGTCATAACACTGAGGTACTGTAGAAACTTAACTCTTATTTATATCAATTTACCTGTGGTGAAATGGTTTTGGTTGTACGTCATTTTGCGTAAAGTCATCTGGTGACAACGTTAGGTAAGGAGAACTCACTGTATCACTTATTACATATTGGTGCCAGGCAATGCTTAGTTAATCCTCACAAGAGTCTAACAGCATGGTTGTTATTGTTCCCATTTTTTCAGCTGGGAACATAGAAGAACAGGAGCTTAAGTAACTTGCCCTCTGTCACAGTATGAGTCAGAGTAGAGCTAAGATCTGAATCCGGTCTACACTTTCAACCACTTAATGATACCGTAGCATTTCTAGTAACAACACTGTGCGGTTAAATGGAATAAATGTTCACCAAATAGTAAGTGATGGAACCAGGAGTTTATCTCATTTATGTCTTACTACGGAGTCAAAGAAGAGCTGGAAATGTGTTTGACAAGGCCCGGCCACTTGAATCCAGGGCTTTATATAGATGGGTAACTTGGTTGGAGCTCCCATGACCAGACCTGTCATCAGATTCTAGCTAACATTGATTAGCACCCTCCCCAGTTCTCTCTGAATCTTTACAGGAGTCAATTAATAGGGACCCTGGATTTAGAGATGCTGGATTCCCTAGTGACCCAGGCAGTGAGATATTTCTTGGCCTTCCCAGAAGAACCTGATCACAACCAGCTTGAGATTTTCCTTCCTGTTCCCCCAAGTTTTTCTTGTCATCACCACTCATTGTCAAAGCAGAGCTAAACCAAAAAGCCCTCAGAGATAGGGATTTAGAGGGTTATGATTTATTCCCAGATCGTGGCTGTGATACCAGAAAGCCCGCCTGATCCTGCTCAAGTAAATAGCAACCAGGGAAGGACTCAGCCAACTCTATTTCTTGTCCTCTTGTGGAGGGAAGGCAGATTGTGTGCGAGATGGAAATTGCATTTAGATGCCTCTAAAGAAAACTGATTACAGTGACATAAATGCATAAGGATCTATTTTTCTCACCTAAGGAGATGATCGAAGGGGGCCGGTTTTGCTGTTGGTTCAGCAGTTCCAGGTTGTCACAGCTGAGGTCTCTGCAGTTTGTTCTTTTCTTCATTGTCTTAAGATGACTGCTGTAGCTTCAGCCTTTGGGCTTAGGCAGAAAAGAAGAGGAAAGGGGGAGAAAAAGGATGGCCCATACATAAACTGAGAATCCTCCTATTCAAGCACTTTCCCCACACTCTCCCCACTACTTTTGCATAGGCCTGCCTATAAGTGAGGCTGGGAACCTAGCTACCCCAATGACGTAGACAAAGGGAGAGCAAATCTTGGTTAGGCAACAAGCAGTTTCTGCTGCACCTTCCTGTTGGCCCAGCACTAGGTTGTCATCACCTCTGGCCTCTCAATACTCCAGGTCTCTGCTGCCGCTGGAAAAGCTCTGGGGACAGTGGGCTACTTCAGCATCCTTACTGGCTTAGGCTGACATCTAGGACTTGGAGAGCCCAGTACAGTTCAAACTGTGAAAGACCCAAAATGAAGCAATCTATATTTCTAAAATGCATTTTAAATGGAGAAAGGACTGAATGTGTTGACTCTTACTCATGATTGGTACATTGGCATGACTGGCAGCCGCTTTCCATATTTGTGGGTCAGGACCATGGTCAGTGCACCTGGGAGCTGCCCCACTTGGGAGAGACCTTCAGGAACCATAGAAAGAAATACCTACAGAGGGGAAGGCGACTAACTCCTTCTAATAAGGGTACGGGAGAGTAAGAATAAGATGTGGAAATCATGGTGGCTCTGATTACTGTCCATTACGTTTTTTAGCCACATTTCTTACTTGAGGATGTCTCGTGCCATCCCATGTCTCTATCATTATTGGTCAGTGCCTAGCAAACAACAAATTAAAAACAACTTCTCATCACCCTGTAATGCTGGGTATGCAGGATTGATGGTCCTTTGCTGATTTTCTGAGAAATATTGCAAAGCAGATAAAAATCTCCATAGATCACAGTTAGGATAAAGTGCAGCACTGTATTACATTCTAGTGCAGATATGCTACTACCAAAATGTCATTCCAAGGAGGCACATCGAAGTGGGCAATGTTGGGGGTGCAAGGAAGGACCTGTAGGCTTTGGGGGATAATTACTTACAGAAGTCCTCCTAGTTACGGGGTTGAAGGCCAGGAAAGCTCCAGGAGGCTCTGTAACTTATTGTTACCTCGTTAAGTGTGTTAGCATGTTATGGAGGCTCTACAGTAAGCACAGTTTGCAGGCATTGCGAAGGCTGCCGTGGAAGCAGAGAAGCTAATGTACCGGTCTATTCTGCTGGCTGGATTCCAGGCAGCACTGAGGTTTTCTTAATTTAGAATTGACTGTGAACTCGGGCATCTTGCTCCTGTGCCACCAACCATGCTGCCCACACCAGGGAAGAAATCAGCTGAGCCACAGGGGCAAAATGCACAGCGCTCTGACTCACCCCTGGATTTTCTGAAACGAGTGTCAAGCCCGCTGAGGATGGATTGTGATTCTCTGGGAACCCACACAGAATGGCAGCTGTCAACATCAGAGACATTTGGAAGGGACACCCTGTGGTCGGAATTGGCTAGTAGGGCAGCACAGGACCCTACTTTGTGTGCTCCCTGGGAGGTGGGTGGGTGGGAGGCGGCACAAGCAGCCCCAGTGAGGCAGCCTGGCATTTCTCTCTTGACTCATCCATGCTCAAGATGTGATTCTCCAAATGTCACTCGCAGTGAGTTCTGCCCTTCTGAGCAGATGTGTGACTCGATACACCCAATCTACCCCCCAGACTCTCTAAGTGAGAGACGAGCCGTGCGCCTCTCTCTCCTGCCACAGACAGAGCCTGGGGCCTTTGACTTGGTTGTCCATCTTGTTGGAACTGGCCCTCGGCCAGCCCATTCAGTCTTTATTGGCAGGAACTGAATGGTCATGCAGGGCCCTTACCACCTTGTGCACAGAGAAGCAGAACTTGAGGGTCTTGGTGTCCCAAGGGTGGGAAGGGTTGGACGGGCACCTTGCCACGGTCTGATCCTTCGCTTCCTCTCCTAGGATTCTATGCATCCCCACCCCACCCCTGTATCTCTCCAAAACAGCCCCTCTGTGTTGTAACTCCATTTGGATGGATTTCAGGTTTTTGCAAAATTTCTGCACTAAAATATTGAAGATCCTTCAACTATTATTTTGTGACAGATGCATCCCTGATTTTTTATTTTAACAGGGCATTCTTTCAGAGGGGGAGGGAAGGTTACTTTAATAAATACCTTAAAATACCAAAAACAGCCCAGGTGGCATGGCTCAGTGAGAGGTCAAGGTTCAATTCCCGGGCAGGGCACATGCCTAGTTGCAGGCTTGATCCCCTTTGTGGGTTGTACAGGAGGCAGCCGATCAATGATTCTCTCTCATCAATGATGCTTCTATCTCTCTCTCCATCTCCCTTCCTCTCTGAAATCAATAAAAATATATTTATAAAATAAATATTTAACACACACACACATACATGCACATGTGCACACGCATGGAGGCACCATAGTAAAATATAGAGAGGATATATCTTAAATGTGGTTTATGCTTCATCCATTTTATGGTTAAACTGTGCTGGTAAAGGCCATCATTTATGGTTTGCTCTATGCCCGGCAGGATAATCAACACTTTATAAATGCTGGTTCATTTCATCCTCACAGTAACTATTAGTATTACTGTTCCCATTTTACAGATGAGGGTACTGAGGCTTAGCCCTAAGAGGTTCCGTAAATGCCCAGGAAGACCCAGGGATCAAACCCCAGGTCTCTCCCACTTGAATGTCTGCCTGCTTTACCAGTACACACTTGTCTCCGCAGGATCCTAATAACTGTTTCGGTTAGATTGTTGTTGCTGCAAGTAGCAAAAACACCCCCTAGAACTGACCTAAAGAGTAAGGAAATATCTCAGAAAATGGAAGTGCCGAGTGGGAGGAGCTCAGGGTGGGCTGAGTCGGGGCTTTGCCCCTCTTCCTCCTCAGTGTTCACGTCTGTGCCCGTTATGTTCTCCAGACACAGACACAGCACTACCAGGTATTCTGTGGTATGACCCTGCCGACCTTCCCATAGACGGGTGGGTCCTCCTTCCCACCCTGAATCTGGGTGGGCTAGTGACGTGTTTTAACCGATAGAAGTCAGCCGAGCGGTATGGGTGTCCTCTGGGGCTAGCTCAGAAAGAGCCATGGGCATCCGCCTTGTGTGCTGAATCATATTGTGGTGGAAGCAATCCGGACCCTGAGGCCTCCATGCTGTGGGGAAGCAGCCGCGTGAAGAGGCCACCAGTAGGCTTTATCACTGACAGTCCTGCTCTCGGTCCTCCTAGCCCTGCAGCCAGACTTGTGAGTGAATGAGCCCTCAGATCATCCAGTTGCCCAGCCACCCCCAGCTTTTGAGATTTTCCAAATGCAGAGCATAAACAAACGGTGATAACCTGGACAGTGTCACTGTCCCGCCTGTAACAAGATGCCTGTGGCTATTCCAGACATCGCATCTCCAGACATGACAACAGCCAGAGCTTCAGGAGGGGTCTCTCTCTCTCCCTCTCTCCCTCTCTCCCTCTCTCCCTCTCTCCCTCTCTCCCTCTCTCCCTCCCTCCCTCCCTCCAAAATGCTTCACAAGGACCTCAGCAGGCACCGTAATATCTCTCTCTGGCCAAAAGTGGGGTGGTGGGGTGTCCACCTGAGGTGTTAGAGGACAACCTCCAGTGTTTGCTATAATATGACCTAAGAAAAGGTTTCCCTGATTAATTATTGCTAAACACCTGCCTTAAAATGTTAACCTGTTTTCATTAACTACAAGACCTCTCAGAAGTATTTTTACTAATATTTTTCATCTCTGGGGAGCAGGGGATCATAAACCATATTTCTCATTCATATTTACAACGCACGTGTTTTTTTATTTCATTTTATTTTTTTGGTTTTCTTGAAGAGCACTTCACTTCCTAAAACTGTTTTCTACAGAACAAAACTTGGAAAAGACAATACAATTACAATCTCTAAAGTCATTGCCATTAAAATCAGAAACGGGATAAATATGTCTGTTACCACAACTATCATTTAGCATTCATCTAGTAACCAATGCAATTAAATAAGAACTTTGCTACCATTTAAATAAAGAAATTACTACTTTTTTCCTCCTTCTCCTCTCTCCTGTTCCTATTTTGTGATCTTTGTTTTTGCAGTATGGGATATAGGTCCAACTTACTATGGTTAGATTACTGGTTTTTCATAATATGTCCCCTCTGCAGGAGTCACCTCAGTTGCATTTTGTCTAATAGTCACGTGTACAATATGGATCCTAAGCTCCAGACTGGCACTGTTTCAGTTCTTAGATGCAGTCCTTTATGCCACGTGTTCTCCACTCCTGAAGTCCTTTTCCTGACTCATCTCCCAGTGGGCTGGTGTGCCTTTTAAATAATATATTTAGGATGGGTGGCAGATTTTATGCTTTCTGGGCTCTTGCATAGCAATGAATCATAACCCTGCCAGGTGTCAAATTTTTCAGTCAAAGCCCTTACCCCTAAAAATTCAGTGATATCGCTCCCCTGGAGATTGGAGTTGCACAGGACTTGCACAAGAAGGCCTAGGTCTCTTACCCTGTGGTTAACCTCCTCTTTATACCAACATGTTGGGAGAGTTTTTTCTTTATTCTTGTATTTCAAACACATTACCAAGATATGTCCAAGTGTTGGCATCTTTCAAATGATGTTGACAATAAGCCCTAAAGATCTGGAGAAGTAAATTTTCAGAAAGTTTTTAATATATATTTTATTAATGCTTTTGATCTGCTTTTTGGCTCTTCTTCAGAAATAATGACTTTCCATATATCTCTGTTCTATATTCTTCATATTTATCACCTCTTCCCGTATGTTTTTCATCCCGCAATCCTTCCTTCTGCGTGGCAAAGGTAATGCTATTTGTTTTGCCACCTGAATCACTGAGTCCCTTCTCTGCTATAAATTTTATCCTTTACTGCTTCTGCTGTCACTTCTCCTGTAGCACGATTAGATATTTAAAACATTACTTCGTATATATTAGCTAGTTCTCTTCTCATCAACAGACATATGGGTGTGTGTATGAAAAGATAGGGAACACAATGCAGTTGCTATAAAAAGTTAACTTTAATTTCTTAAACATTTTTCAAAATTATGTTGTCTTCAATCACCGAAGTGCTTGGTTCTCCTGCAGTTTTTACATCTCACATCCTTTCCCTAGGTTGCAAACTTTGTTTGTTTGTTCATTTCCTCCAGTACATCCGTCTTTTGCATAAAGAAAGATTGAGAAAAAAAATGGGATAGAATTTTCCATAAACCAGTACAAGTCTCAGTGAGCTGGCAATGTGCCTTCAGTATGGAGAGAGCCAGGAGCATGGGCAGGTCTGTTAGCAGAAGTTTGTCCCTGCAGAGCTGCCTATCCATGAAGGTACAGGCAGGAAGCCTGGGCCAGCTTTTCTTCTCTTGTTTTCTGTTGGACCTAACCTCTACTCAGAGCCATGCCTGGCTGTGCGGCCTTTTTCTTCATGCTGCTTCGTGCTCCCATCACGTGGTTACTCTTGCCCTCGGAAATTCCAGGCATATCAATCAATCAGTGTTGTACACTGATGCTGTGCAGCAGGTCACCCCAGAGCTCGGTGACCTATTACAAGAAGCATTTATATGGATGTGCATGGATCTGGCAGCAAGCTGGGATGCTCTGCTTCTTGTGCTAGATGGTTGTGGTTTGCCCCATACATGTTCATTCAGGACCCAAGCAGCAGAAACTGGCGGGAAGTTGTTCTTATTGAGATGTCTTTGTCCGTGAGGGCATGCCCAACTACCTCTGCTCAAGCCACACCCATTGGCATCTCATTGACCAAGGCAAGTCCAACACCAATGGGGCAGGAACATACTCCAGTCACTGTAGAAGTGTAGGAAGCCAACATTTCAAATTATGACACCAAGTTTCATTCAATGTGATGGTCCACAGCGACAAAAGAACTTCAAGTGGAATCTCCTGGGGGTGTAACATTGCTGCTCTGGTGCCCTCGCATTGCCACATCTGGTGGGGTTGGTGTGTTTCTTCCAGAACCTTCACCTTGTCTCCCTAACTTCCTCCACATGACTGCAGCCTGCCTGTTTAAGTGCTTATGCGGAGCTGGGGATTTTATGGCCTCGCTTATCTTGTTTTTGTAAAATGTTTGTTTTTCTTTAGCCAATAAAATTTCATAGGCAACAAATAACATTTAAAAAGCCAAGGCGGGGATGTATAATTGAAATTTAAAAACTCAGCATTACGCTGTTCAGCGCTGTGCTCAATCAGTGAGCTGAGAGGCAACACCACCTGCCATACGTGTGATCTGCTTATTAAGAGGGCGAGGCTCCAGCTTAGCCACAGTCTGAGCTTGTTTTCTGGTTCCTAAATTGGAAATTGCTGCCACTTAATCATGTGCCGTGTTTGTGATCTAGTTTCTAAAACAGAGAGTTGTAATTGCTGACCATGTGCCGCCTTCGCGATTTGGTGAGGAAACAGGAGCAAGTGTGATTTACCCAAGTGCCATATGAGTGATCTGGTTACGAAACAGATGACCAGACAGTTCAACCACATGTTGTATTTGTAGCCTGTTACTAAAACAGAAGACCAGGGGTGTATCCAAGTGCCATGTTTGTGATCCAGTTCCTAAAAGAAGTCTGTACCACATTCCCACATACCACATTTGGATTCCAGTCACTAAAACAAAGGGCATATGTCTTAACACAGTTTGCATCTGTGATCTGGTTCATGAACAGAGGGTCCTGGGCCTAACCTTAGACTCCTGTCTGGTTTCCTGGAGAAAGAAGGCGGCCTCTGAATTGTGTGTGGTTTCCTCTGGGAACCAAAATTGGGTCAAGTATATTGTAACTAATTTGGGATTCTGAAAAAATAACCACCTTAATTTCACTTCTCAGAACAAAGTATCTTAGTTTTCTTAAAAAAAAAAAATAAGTTTTTGTTGATTTCAGACAGAGGAAGAGAAAAGGAGAGAGAGATAGAAACATCGATGATGAGAGCGAGTCATCAATCAGCTACCTCCTGCATGCCCCCTACTGGAGATTGAGCATGCAACCTGGGCATGTGCCCTAACCAGGAATTAAACCGTGACCTCCTGGTTCATAGATCGACGTTCAGCCACTGAGCAACACCAGCCAAGCTAGTTTTCTCAATTTTTAACATCAATGTTAATATCCCTATAGCATCAAAGGGACACACCGCCCTACATTACCACTCTTTCCTATCGCTTCTATATACTCATTTCTTTCCCACTCTCCATTCAGCCCAGACCCATTTGATTTTTGTTCTTCTGATTCTTTGTCTTCTATTGGGTTATCTTTTCTTTTATTTTTTCAACCATTTTACATTACACATTTCCTATTCTTTAAGTCTCATCGTTGTCACTAGGTTTTATTCAATTCTCTTGTTGCTTTCACACTCCTGTGTAACCATGGCCCGTAAAGTTGCATATTTCCTTTGCTATGTGCTTCTCTTTGGGCATGGGGGTTTATCGCAGTGCATTTGCCCATTTCTCGTGACTATGTGCACTCATACTTTCATTCAACAAATACTGATCTAGGGCTAACTTTTGTGAGGTACAGTGGAGTTAAAACTTCCAGCAGGACACATCTCTATCCTCAAGGATCTTATGATCTAATGTACAAAACATAGATGTCAGCAGGCAATTTTCATACACCGTTGTAGAGCTGTGATAAAGTAATGTGTGGAATCCATGGCTCACATGTGAAGGGAAGTGCATTCAACCTTGGGGAACTCAAGAGGTTCACCAGAGGCATGTCAGAGAAGTTGAGGCCTGAAGGAGGAATTTGAAGGAGGACATGGGTCAGAGAACAGTTGTAGACAGAAGGAATAGGCAACAGCCCCAAGATGAAGGAAAACCTGATGCATACGGCAGCTTTTGAGGAGATTAGGATGGGCAACACATGGAGGAGTCGGGTGTAGGGGGTGGAATGAGGCAGGACAGGTGGCAAGGCTTGGTGATGGAAAAACTTGGAAAGCTGTGTTGAAGAATTTGGACTCTGCAATGAAAACACACTAGAATGTCATCAAAGGGATTCCAGTAGGTCACCTTGGCTTCTGGAACCTTGTTTCAGAACAAGTACCCATACCTAGGAAGGTCACAGTCCTTGCCAGCAGAATCAAGGTCAAACCAAATTTCATTCATTTGTTTGGCCCAAGCAGGTCTCCACTTCCTTATCTAAAGTTGCAGTTTGCTGCTGTTTTGTGCTTTTCCCTCCTCTCCCACCCCTTCAGAAATGACTTTCCTCTCTATCTGAAGAGAGTCACTAAGACTTACTCGTCTGAGGTCGTGGGCGTGGTGAAACGAACACTCCAGAGTGAGACAAGCAATGCAATGACATCTCCTCCTATTCTTCGAGGGACGACAGATGGAAGCTGTCAAGAGAATCCTGAAAGCCTAAGTGACATTCTTTAAATGAGGAAAGAGCAGGTGTGCCCTAGCCATGAGGATCTTAAATCTCACTGTTCTCAGACAGAAGCATGTGTCGGCCAACTTCAGTCTCCAGCCTGCAGCAGAGATAGCTCCTATGAGTCTTAACTGCAGACACGAAATTGGGTATCATGAATAGGCCTATCAAAATTACGTCTTCTACTGGCATAACCTTGCATTTTTATAAAAAGATTTCACACTTTCCATTTTATCTGATACTCACAAAATCTCTATGAGGACAATAAGGCACGTGTTCTTTCTATTATTATCTTATTACCATTAGTATTACTAGTATCTCTTGATGGGGTGAGGAAACAGATAATGAGCTAGTAAGTGGCCTGCCTAAGGGCACTTGGCCTGTCAGTGGCAGAGCGAGTCCTAGATGATACACAGGATATTTCCATCAGCCACCTGCTCAAATACTCTGAGCCCCTTTCTACATGCGTGTGTGTGGGGATGCAGAGAACTCCGCTGAGGAATCTCATTTTCTGGAACTGCTGCAGTCGCCAAGGAAGGTGGGGGAGAGAACTCTCAACTGGGGATCAGGCATCCGTCAGTTAACTCTGTGATAAGTAACTGAATGAGTTGTGTTCCACTTATCACGTGTGGACCACAACGAAACAAAGAGTCAGGAGAGCAAAATGTATGAAGTCCCAAGAGCTGTGCATTTTAAACAAAAAGAGCTTTATCCAGAGCACAACCCACTGATGTCAATAGCGTCATCTCTGTTTTTCATGGGGGAAAACTTAGGAACAGAGATGTTTATTAGCTTTCACTGGGTCACACTAAGGTGACAGTGTCTGAACAGAAACCAAGGTCATGGACCTTTGCTCAATTTATCCCTACTAAACTTAGGCACACAGCACACTCACCACACACACACGCACGCGCACACACACACACACACACACCCCTAGCTTCCTTCTTCATTACACTTTCACCATCAGTCAGACCTGTCATACATGCTTGCCTTAATATGCTGCTTCACATTATCAACACGAGCCACTTGGGGCCGTCAGCACTTCCTTTTAGATGTGCAAAGGGGAATTTTTTTAAAATATGTTTTTATTGATTTTTTAGAGAGAGACAGGAAGGGAGAAGGGAGAGAGAGAAATATCAATTGGCTGCCTCCTGCACGCCCCCTACTGGGGATCAGGCCCAAAACCCATTCTTTAAATGGGTGACCTCTTGGTTCATGGGTTGATGCTTAATCACTGATCCACACAGTCGGGCCAAAGGGGACTTTTATGTTTTTCACTATCAACAGTTGCTGTGAGAACGTGAATATTTTTCCTGTGCCTTCCTGCTTGTTTCCTATCCTCCCATTTCTGCCTCCTCAGTCATCCCAGGGGTAGAATGGGTGAGGATCTTACATCTGGTCAGGTCTCACAGGAACCAGCACTTTGGGGGAATGTTCACAATCTACCCTTTGCCCCAAAGCCACACAGTCCAGTAAGAGCCGCCCTTGCCCAGCAAACCACAGTGTACCCCGTGCCCAGACTCTCAAAGCTGCGATGAGTTCTTTCCAGGCCTGGCAAAAATGCCTTTACTGTATCAACAAAAGCCAAACATAAACCTGTGTTAATTGCTGCCGTAAGAAATTCTCATAGACTTTGCGGCTTAAAACAGCACAATTGTACCTCCCCTAGGGGTTTGAAGGTCAGAAGTCTGAAACCAGCTTCAGTGGCTAAAATCAAGGCGACTGCAGGGCTGTGTTCTGGGGGCCCTGAGGAGAGAATCTGTTTCTTGGTCTTTTGTGGGGTCTGAAAACTGCCTGTACTCCATGGCCTGGGGCCGCTCCCTCCAGCTGCAGGCCCCCTGCTCCGGTCCCACCATCCTTCATGGCTTTGCCTGGCTCCCTCTTAAAAGGATCTGCGCTCACATGCAGGGCTCACCCAGACAATCAGGATCATCTCCCCCATCTCAAGGTCCTTAATTTAGTCACATCTGCAAAGTCCCTTTGCCCTGCAAGGGAACAGATTTACGAGGTCCCAGGGTTAGAACGTGCACATCTTTGGGGCTGTTGTTCAGCCCTCACAACACCAACTTGAGGAGGGCAGAGGCGACCGCTCTCTGGATTCCTTGCAGGTCCACAGTCCTGGCCACAGAGCAGGCTGGGGTAAGGCTAGGCACGAGTGAATTCTTATTGCAGTGGAGGCTCCCATCACGATGGCCCTTGAAAACAGGAGCAGAGAACTGCTAATGGGCCTGTCCTTTGGCCTGTACTCAGAAACCACACCTTCAATTTTCCACTGCCGCGCAGTGATCATCCCATCTTAAAAGGAGAGACGCCGTGCTGGTTCATGGTGGGACATGACCCTGTAGAACTGCGTGCGCCCTGCTCCCGCCCAGCACAGCCCTGAGCCGCGTGTCTGCCCCGCCACACTGTGCCATACGTCCTGCAGTTAGTGGAAATTTTCTTCCAGACGGTGGCCGCCCATAGGTGCTCAATCTTACTTTGGTGTGATGGCGTGTTTTCGCATTTTTCTGCAGCATCCCTGCGTGCTAGGGGGTGTTTGCAGGGGCTGAGCCACTTTTATGACCCGATCCCTGTGCTAACCTGAACTCATTCCTTGCAGGGCTATGGCACATCGTACCCTCACTCTTCCTGTCTCCTCGTGTCCCCACACCACATCAGGGGCACATACCAGGGTCCAAATGGAGTCATCACAGCTGGCACTCGCTGTTGCTTTCAGAACTGTTTCCAACCTCCCATTCCTTACCCTTCCTGCTCACCTCGCCCAAGGCCCCAGTGTGTCTGCCTTTTGCTTGTGGCAGCGAGGGCCTCACAGCCTTGCATTCCAGTCTCACTGTTTAACTCCTCCTATGGGGCAGGTCTTGGGCCAGGGAGGACTCTGGAAGTCTCTCTGGTTATGCTGGTGTTGCTTGTACCTCACATCTAGATACCACTGGCAAGCTGGTGGCAGGACTCACCGTTTGGGGGGCTGGTTATTAGGGAGATGAGGCTGTGTGGCCCGGGGTGTGGGGAGGACACAGGCAGGAAATTCTGTAGCCCTAAGGCCCTGTGAGGTCTTGCCACATTGGTGCTTGTGCACTCTTAGAAAAGGTGTTTTTATGCTGCGCCAAGATAAATGGATGAGGGTGCCCAGCCACGTGGATGGGACTGTGGCTGCCCCAGGTGCTGTCCAGATGGCCCAGACTACAGGGGTTCCTATGGTGGCAAATGTAACCAATTCCACTGGCTGAGGAGCTCTGGCCCACGGATCGCCCGGCATTGCTCTCTGAGTAGGATGTCTTTTATAGATGGACAGAGAGGGGAATAGAGGTGGGCAGTGTACCCGAGCTCATGCAGCCCATCCTTCTCTCCAGAGAAAGCCTGCCTGAAATGAATCCCACACTTTCAGAGAAAGTTGCATTGAGTTTGGATTAATCTAAAATCTGGTTGGGGGAGACGCGGCCCCCAGCCATGCGAGTCTCTGTGTGAGGCCAGTCTGAGCCTGGAGGCAGAGGCCTGGCAGAGCCAGCGCCCGCAGAGCAGAGAACTCGGAGCTCGGCCTTCCAGCGGCCGCTTTTCATCTTATCAAAATTCCCGTCTGGACTGGAGTCTCAGGCACCCTGAGGTTCCTCTCTCAGCAGGAAACACATTCAATTACCCTGCTCTTCCACCTTGAAATGGCAGAGAATCTGAGCGTGGCACGTCCCCTTGCGCAGGGCCTCTTCCAGGCCTTCGCGCAGGTTGGGGCGACTCAGTGGCGGACTGTCAGGCAGGGCACAGCCTCCGGGGCTCATCATCGCTGGTGGTGGCCGATAAACAGACAAGTAACTCCTGGTGGGAGGAACAGTTAGCATTCTCAGAAGCCCCAGGCTCCCATGCTGCCTTAGAGAGGCTCCTGGACTGGGGAGGGGGCAGCTGAGAGGGCGGTTGGCATGCTCCTCCCTGGGAGTCAGACCAGGATCAGATGAGGAGAGAGGCCCCCACAAAGGCAGGAGCATCCTCTGGCTCACCTCCCCAGTTTGTACCCAATTCCTGGTTGCAGTGGCTGACCGGAAGAGAAAGCAGAGGGGTCCTGAGAGAATGGTTTTCTCCTGTTAGAGCCACAGTGCTGTCGGTCCTGTGTCCCATCCCCTGTCTATACATATTTGGAGACTGCAATTCCCAGCATAATGAGGAGACAGCTGAGCAGGAAGCCCTGGGGTGTTTTGTCGCCATGAGGGACAGCCAGGAGCTGGGAATACATGCACTGGGAGAAGGGTCGCCTTTCTGTACCAGAACGTCATGTGCTTCTGCAAACCTGAGTACACGGAGGAACCCCCTGAGAGCTTGTTAGGTGCTGGCTGCGGGGACCCATCCCCAGAGCCTCTGACTCAGCAGGTCCGGATGGGTTGGAAAAACTGCATTTCCAACCAGTGTCCAGGTGCTGCTGGTCCAGGGAACACACCTGAGCACCACCAACCTCCATGCTGGAGTGATAGGATAAACCTTTGGGGAGCCCGAGCAAGATCATCTGTATCCGCAAGGCAGCACCTGAGGAACTGGGAGGGGAGCTCAAATTCCCCAACCAGCTGTGTGCAGAGGCCAAGACCAGCCCACCCACTCCCTCCTTTGCAAGCCCTGCATGTGGGTCGTCCACTTCTCGCTCACATACACGTAAACACAAACAGCACCCACTGTGAAGGTGGGTCCATTGCACTCCAGCCCCAGGAAGAGGGATGCGGTGGGGAGCAGAGCTCTGAAGAGGGAATCGGGTAAGACCTGCAGAAGACGCCTGCTTGATGTTCTTTATAATTTTAATCTTTAAAAGCAATGCAAGAGATTTGGAATTGTTTTTAAGCGGCAACCGTAGCAGTCTGGGGCACAAAGGGAATGGACTGAAATAATAAGTGCAGAGAAGGAACCGATCTGAAACTGCAGAATGAACATCTCTCCTAGAGATAGTGGGAGCAGAATTAACAGTACAGGACATTGGTGATGTGAAATACAAGACAAAGAGATGAAAATCATTAGAGGAAAGATGAAGAACAGGGGTTCCGGGAATAGAAATCCAATTAAGACTGATTTGTGTTCCCGAGAAAGGAGCCTATTCGATAGAACAGGAGAAGGACAATAACCAAAGTGGTTTCAGGAAACTGTCAGGAGGCAGAAAATGATATGGGTGTAAATATTAAAAGACCCCTCATAGGAAACTCCAGCCAAGATTAATGCAAAACATATACCTTAACATAGCATGGAAAACATTTTTTAAAATTTTGTGGAAAAAGAAATACTCTTCCGAGTGTTCAAGAAGCAAAAAGAAATGATCTTCAAAGTAAAAACCTTGGCCACTATCCAACCTCCTTGCGTCTCCCACATTAAACAGCGGAAGAACTGGAGATGGTGCAGAGGGAATTGGGCGCTATTCTAGAATTGTAAGCCAAGCTAAGCATCTGTCCTGGGAGAAGGGGGAAGTATTATCAGGTTATTAGAAGTCAGCCAATGCAATGTCCACAAATGCTTCATTATTAAACTACTGTTACATGTTTTCCAGCAGTTATTTGGATGAGAGCCAGGTGCTCAGTTGGGATGGTCATAGACAAATGGAAGCAAGCATTGAAACCAATTAAATATAATAAAGTAGCAGTAGCCGTTAAAATTTTTGTTACAAAATTAAATGCAGAAGCCAAGTTCCATTCTAAGAAAAGGTGCAAAGAGTAGAAAATGTGTCATAATAAACCTCAAATTAAACTTCCAAAGACTGTAACGTCTCAGGTAAGAGGCAGTAAGGTATATATTCTTGTCACACAAGGAAAGATGTGAAAATGCAATTTAATTTCTTTAATTTGATAATACAAGAAAATATGGCATAAGTAATGTATTTACTAAATGGAAAGATATCCACCATTATAATCAAAACTAGGAACACTGTAGGTTTTATTTAGTTTAATTTTGTTTTTAAATAAGGAACTGAAGACTAGAAAGCCAGAGATGGAATAACAAAAGTACAGCCCAACATGTTTAAAACAATATATGAAAATGTAGTTAGACTCCACCCCTGGAAGGCAAAATACCCCAATTAGATTTTCCAATAATTCAACTGCATTCTCTTTATAAGAGACTAGGGGCCCAGTGCACAAAAATTTGTGCACTCGGGGGAGGGAGGGTCCCTTAGCCTGGTCTGTGCCCTCTTGCAGTCTGGGACCCCTCAGGGGATCTCCACCTACTATCATGCCTGGCCACCCAGGGTGAGGTGCTGATGGCTGTTTGCAGTCTGGCCAAGCCCCCCAGTGGGGACCCTCAACCTATGGGGGTATGGCCAGCTGGGGTGAGGGGCTGAGGGCCATTTTCAGGCTGCCCACAGCTCCCATTGACCCAACGTCCCAGTGAGGCTGGCTGGAATCAGGTTTCTGGGATTTATTTATGTAATCTAATAAAAGAGTAATATTGAAATTGACCATTTCTATGGGATGCTTAAGCCACGCCCACCAGCCAATCAGAGTGGCTGTATGCAAATTAACCAAGCCAAGATGGAGGCCGGCAGTCACTGAGCTAGAGTAAACAGGCAGCTTCTGTTGCAGCAGGAATAAGCTGTCTGCCAGCCAGCTGGGCCTCTCTGTGCTCCAGGCAACATACTTGCAACATTGTCTCAGTTATAGAAGCCTAGGAGCTGAAGCAAATAGCAGGCCTGGACGTGGCTACTAAGGCAACATTCTTTCAATTATAGAAGCCACAGAGCTGAAGCAGACAGGAGGCTTCATTACCTGCCTAGGCCTCAGCTTAAAGGAACAGTATCAACTATAGAAGATAAATAAACCCCAGAAACCCACTTCCAGCCAGCCTTGCTGGGACAATGGGTCAATAGGAGCTGTGAGCAGCCTGAAAGCCTGCAAACAGCCATTAGCCCCTCACCCAGGCTGGCCAGGTACCCCATTAGGGACCCAAACCCTGAAGGGACTGTGGGCAGCCTGAAAACAGCCCTCAGCCCATCACCCAGGCTGGCCACACCCCAATGGGGTGAGGAACCCCACTGGCAGGCTTGGCCAGCCTGCAAATAGCCATCAGCCCCTCATCCAGGCTGACCAGGCACGCCAGCAGGTGGACATCCCCAGAGGGGTCCCAGACTGTGAGAGGGCACAGGCCAGGCAGGCAAAGAAACCTCCTGTTTGCTTCAGCTCTGTGGCTTCTATAATTGAAACATTGTTGCGTTGAGCAGAGGCCACAGCTGGCCTAGGCAGGCAGTTTGCTCCATCGCTGGTGCAATGGATGACTCCTGTTTGCTCTAGCTCCGTGGCTGCTGGCCGCCATCTTGGCTGGGTTAATTTACATATAGTTGCTCTGATTGGCTGGGGGCATGGCTTGGCTGGGGGCGTGGCGTAGGTATCTCAGAGTGATGGTTAATTTGCATATTACTCTTTTATTAGATTAGATGTACCTTTTTAAAGAGATGTGTTTAATGTAACACAAACAGTTTAAAAGACAAAGGGAGACAAACATTTAGAAGAAATTCCACACGGGAGGAAAAATAAACATAGCTGTATTGATATAAAAATTGGTTATTTTTTTCGAACAGAAGGCCCTTAAATATTTTTAATGACTGATTTTGTATACTGATAAGAGTCGGTGGTTCTGCACCCAATTCCAATGTGTTGGGGTTTTACCTGACACCAGGCAATTCTCCAACACATGCTGGGAGCCCTCTAATGCAACTCAGTTCTGCCACTGTTAAACGAGGACAAGATCGAGTCCAGAAGCACTCAGTCCCACAAGACTGCCCTTCACACCCTCGCCAGTGTGCTCAGTGGTTAGAGCGTCAGGCTGCAGACCTAAGGGTCCCAGGTTCGATTCCCAATCAAGGGTATGTACCTCAGTTGCAAGTTCCCCAGCCCTAGTAGGAGCACGTGTGGGAGGCAACCAATTTGTCTCCCACATCAATGTTTCTCCCTCTCTCTCTCTCTCTCTCTCTCCCCCCCACTCTCCCTCCCTCCCTTCCACTCTCTCTAGAAATCAATAGAAAAAATATCCTCTGTGAGGATTTTTTTAAATTTTTAAAAAGAAAAAAGAGTGCCCTTCATTCAGCTGCCTATTGCAGGTCCAGGCTGCTCCCTGAGCTACAGCCTCGGTTCTCAACCTGTGGGTTGCGACCCCTTTGGCGGTCGAATGACCCTTTCACAGAGGTCTCCTAAGACCATCCTGCATATCAGATATTTACATTACGATTCATAACAGTAGCAACATTGCAGTTATGAAGTAGCAACGAAAATAAGTTTATGGTTGGGGGTCACCACAACATGAGGAACTGTATTTAAAGGGCCAGAAGGTTGAGAACCACTGCTCTGCAGGCACCTACTGTGCTCTGTTTATGGTGTGTCCTTATACTGCATTTTTTGCAAATTGAAGGTTTGTGGCCACTCTGTGTTGAGCAAGTCGGCACCATTTTTCCAGCAGCAATTTGCTCATTTTGTGGCTCTGTGTCGCGTGTTGCTAATTCTTACAATATTTCACACTTTTCATGATGCTGATGATTATATTTGTTATGGGTACCATAACGGGCACCCATATGACGGTGAAGTTGATTGATAAGTATTGTGTGTTCTGACTGCTGCACCAAGCAGCCCTTTCTCGTGTCTCTCTCCCTCTCCTGGGGCCTCTCTATCCCCTGAGACACAACAATATTTAAATTAGGCTGGTTCATAACCCTGCAGGCCCTCCAAGTGTTCAAGTGAGAGTGGTATCAGAAAGGGACTGGGCAGGAGGGGTCTGCCTCAGGCCAGCTGGTAGTGTGTGCGTTCTTGACTTCATGCAGGGAAGATTGCACAACATAAGTGCAGGTGATTTTGAGAGTGTGTTTATTAAAGCTGCAGACAGTGACACAAGGAGGGCTAGGATAGACGAAGCAACAGGAGAGCGCCTCGGTGGGGCTGCTCTGGCTCTCTAGAAAGTCAGAATAAAGGGGGCCTCGGAGACAGGTTTTTATCTTTCTCTTGCAGGGGGCAATCTTAGGGGAGGTCTCAGAGCAGGGTTGCAGCAGAATATTCCTCAGTTCCCCAGGTGTGCCCTTTCTGGGTTGTCTCCACTGATTGGTCAGTGCCGGATCAGGGGGGGTCATTCATTAGTCATGGCAGCTACACCTGATTTTGCTTCTTTTCTGGGCCTGGAGCTGAAATACAGCTGAGGCCTAGATGTTATCTCTAGGGAGGTACCTTCTGTACCTGCTATAAATTGCTCTGCCAGTTTGTTCGGCTGTCTGTCTCAGTGTCCCTGTTCCACTTGTCCTGGCTTACTGCTTGTCACAAAAGGAAGAGTTGCACGTCTCACTTTAAAAGCTAGAAAGGGCCCTGGCCAGTGTACTCAGTGGTTGGAGCGTCAGACCATACAGGGAAAGGTCACGGGTTTGATTCCTGGTCAAGAGCGTATACCTGAATTGTAAGTTCAATCCGGGGCCCCAGTCAGACGTGTGTGGGAGGCAACCAATCGATATGTCTTTCTCACATTGGTGTTTTTCTTTCTCTCTCTCCCTCCCTTCCACTTTCTCTCTCTTTAAAAAAAAAAAAAAATCAATGGAGAAACTATCCTCTGCTGAGGATTAACAACAACCGACAAAAGCTAGAAATGACTAAGCTTAGTGAGGAAGGCATGTGGAAAGATGAGACAGGCCCAAAGCTAGGCCTCTGTTGCAAACAGTTAGCCAAGTGGTGGATGCGAAAGAAAAGTTCTTGAAGGAAATGAAAAGCAGCGCTACTCTAGTTAATATGCAAATGATAAGAACAGGCCCATTGCTGATAGAGCGGAGGTTTCAGTGGTCTGGACAGAAGATCAAACCAGCCACAACATTCCCTAAACCAAAGCCCAGGCCAGAGCCAGTCCCTCCCTCCTCTTCAATTCTCTGCAGCCCCAGAGAGGTGAGGACGCTGCAGAAGGGAAGCCTGAAGCTAGCAGAGGATGGTTCCTGAGGCTTAGGGCTCAGATGATACTTAGAATTTTTTAGCAATAAAGTATTTTTAATTAAGGTAAGCACATTCATTGTCTTTTTAGATATGTCATTGCATACTTAATAGACTACAGTATAGTGTAAACATAACTTTTATATGCACTGAGAAACAAAACAAAAAAAAAATTACATCCTTGTGGTATTTGCTTTATTGTGATGCCTGGAACAGAACTTGCAATATTTCTGAGGTATGCCTGTCAATCCGAGGTTCCCACCCCCCGTCCTTGGGTCTGATTAATTTTCTAGAGAGACACAGCAGAACTCAGGAAACCAGTATACTCACTAGACTACTGGTTTATGATAAAGGACATTAAAGGATACAAATCAGCATCCAGGTGAAGAGATGCCTGGGGGAGCTTGTGTCCTTGTGGAGTTTGGGGCCCACATGGTGACATGTGGAAGTAAGGGTTCTGGTTCACTAACCTAGAAGCTCCCTGAACACCGTCCTTTAGGGTTTGCATGGAGCCTTCATGATGTCGGCATGACTGATGACATCACTGACCGTGGTGACTGAGCTCAGTCTCAAGCCCCTCTCCCCTCCCAGGAAGTCAGGGGATGAGACTGAGAGTTTCAGCCCTCTGTTCATGGCTGGTTCCCCTGGCAACCAGCATCCCCATCTCTAGGGGCTTTCCAAAGTCACCTCATCCACATTAGTTGGGATTGAAAGAGGCTATAACCAGACATCCATTTATGGCTCTGAAGTGATTTCAGGAACTGAAGACAAGAGACCAACTATAACAAAAGGTGTTCCCATTGCACTTAACACTTAGGAGATTCCAAGGGTTTAGGGAGCTGTGAGCCAGGAACTCTGGATGGAAAACCAAAGTATCCTATCTAATAAAAGAGTAATATGCAAATTAACCATTACTCCAAGACAAAGATGGCGGCAGCTGGGGCAAGATGCTTGCGTCATTGCCATGGTGACAGCGCAGGCAGTCTGCCCCAGCACACTGGAAGAGGGCCTCTGGGCTTGCTTTGTTACAGCTGCCACTGGGGTGCTGGGCCCCCGGCAGGCCGGTCTCCACACTTTGGACTCCAGCGGCTGGCCACTGGGGTCTGAAGCACGGAGACCCGGCCTGCAGGGGGCCTGGCACCCCAGCAGCTCCAAGCCCTGTGGCTGTGGAGATGCTGGGGCTGCTGGGGTTGGAGGAGCAGAGACACAAACCTTCAAGTGGGCCCAGCACTCAGCAGCTCCAAGCCCCAGAGCCGCAGAGGTGCTGGGGCCACTGGGGCTACAGCAGAGACACAAGTCTGCAGGAAACCTGTGGAAAGGGAGATAAACTATCATAACTTTATCTCCCTTTCCACAGAATGAGAAAACTGACCCTGATTTATTTAGTGACATGGCCTACACCTTTCTACAAGCACAGTGTATGTTATGACCACTCCCAGGAAGGTCTGGTCAGAATACTGTCTCCAGGGAATAACACTACTGTGGCAAATCATCTAAGAAAGGAAACAAGCTTTTGTTGGGTTTTTCTGAAGGTCAGAGAACATGCCACCCCAACATATGCTGTGTTGTTATATTGATGATCTTGAGCTGCAGATGCTTGAAAAACAGCAAATGCAAGAAGAGGTTTTCACTGAAGTCTCCTGATCTGCCTAAAATTGCCCACCCCCCCAAAAGGTTCCCTCATGGGAAAAGTGTCATCAGCCAGTGAAGACTAACTCCTGTCACAAGAGACTACAAGTTGACATCACACCCAAACTTTGTTACAAACTATCTCCCCCACCTCCATTCATCTTTCCTAAAACTCATGTACTCTCCTCTAAGAGGCCTAGATATCTCGTCTCCTTTCCCTAGGAAGAAGGTATTTAAATCTGGACTCTAAGCCACCTTAGGGAGTTACTCATTTTTCCCTGGGATCTCCCACATATACACGAGGTACACATGTTAATGAACTTTTGTTTTTTTCTTGGCAATCTCTCTTTCATTAAAGGGCCTCCGCTAAGAACTCAGAAGGGTAGAGGAACACTATTTTTCCTCCTCCATAATTCTATCTCAGGAAATCAAGTCCCAGGCTGAATAGTGAGTTTGGCTCAAGTGCCAAGCAGTCCCGGCTGAGGGGAGGGAAGCTTCTAGAGGGAAATCAATGATATTGGCATCAAAGTAGGACAGAGGGCACACGCATGGTTGCTGGTGGGAGTTTAAAGTGGTTCAACATTTTTGGAGGAGGATTTGGCAAAATCGATAGAAATGTTCAAGGTACATCCAAAAGTCTTCTTCTAGGAATCTCATCTGCTGAGATAAAGCACCAGTGCATAAGCCCTGGTCAGAACCCAGGATGCTACTGCAGGCTCCCCTTCCACAATAGGAAAACCTGCTAACAACCTGCATTTTTGAGACAAGGTGTCATCTATACTAATAAAAAGGTAGTATGCTAATTAGACTGAACATCTTCCAGAGGACCTTCCAGATGTCCTTCCAGACAAAGCCATGGTGGCAGGGCTGAGGCAGAGGCAGTTACAGGTTATCAGGCAGGCAGAGAGGAGTTAGGAGGATCAGACCAGCAGGCAGGTGAGTGGTTAGGAGCCAGCAGGGTTCCCCGATTGTAGAGGGTGCAGACCAGGCTGAGGAACCCCCTCCCCCCCCCCAGTGCACAAATTTTTGTGCACTGGGCCCCTAGTCTATGATAAATCACAGTACCACTCACATTCTGCCCATTCTTGATGGAGGCTGCCCTCTGGTTATCTTGATGTCTTTCCGATGCCTCTTGAGGTTTTTCTCACTTCCTCAACATTGTCATCCTTTCTGATGACTTCCAACTGTATCATTAGCCCATCTCTGTACATCCTACTGCCTCCTAGGCTGTCTCTCTGGGACCTTGAAAGCACACCTCTAAAATTTAACTTGACACCTTTCTCTCTAAGCCTGTTTTTCCACTGTCACCATTCAGCTCAACCTAAAGCCCAGATGTCATCCTAATGGGCTTGTTCTCCTTCACCTTCCACCCATGATGGCTCATCAAGTCTTGCCAACTTCTCTCCTGTAGCAAATCCTCTCTGTCCCCATAGCCCATTGTGATTTCTAGACCTGTTATTTCTATAGCCTGGTTTGTCCTGCCCCTGATACCAGCAAAGGGTAACTTTTCTCAAGCTCAGACCTGATGAGGTCATATCCCTGATGAAAATCCATTAGTGGTACCTCATTTTACTCAAAAGATAAAACCAAACTGTATTCCTCAAAAACTAAGCATAGAATTCCCATTATGACTCAGCAATTCCACTTCTGGGTATATACCAAGAAGACCCAAAAAAACTAACAACAGGGACATGAGCAGGCATTTTTCCACCTGCATTCATAGCAGCACTATTCACATAGCCACAAGGTGGAAGCAACCCAAGTGTCCATGGATGGATAAATAGATTAAAATGTAGCACAGACATACAACGGAATAGTGTTTGGCCTTCAAAAGGAATAAAATTATGCAGCATGCTGCACCATGGATGAACTTGAAGACATTATGCTAAGTTAGTTAGCCAGTCACAAAAGGCCAAATACGGTATGATTCCACCTATATAAGGTACCTAGAGCAGTCAGATTGGTGTTTGACTTTCTACAGAATGTATAATGGTGGTTGCCTGGCATTGGGAGAGGGAGGAATGGGGGAGAAGTATTTGGTGGGCACGAAGTTTCACTTGAGAGAAATGCTAAAAGTTCTGGAGATGAAGGGTGGTAATGGTTGCACAGCCCTGTGGATGTACTCAACACCGCAGAACTATACACTTGAATATGGGTAAATGGTAAATTTTATGTTATGCATATTTACCACAGTAAAAATAAAAACAAACAAAAAACAACCAAGCTCCTCACTGTGGCATACAGGTCTTTGTGGATTAGCACCCCATGCACAGCTCTCAGCACACCCCTAACACCTCCTACAGCTCTCAGTCCTCAGGAGAAGTCAGCAGGTGGCCATTCAGTGACCTGGAGTTTTCACACCCTGTGCCTTGGTATGGTGTTCC
Organism: Murina feae; assembly: GCA_004026665.1. Taxonomy (NCBI): domain Eukaryota; kingdom Metazoa; phylum Chordata; class Mammalia; order Chiroptera; family Vespertilionidae; genus Murina; species Murina feae. The sequence goes on along the minus strand of PVJC01018718.1, from coordinate 2,260 downwards.
CGCTCCTGACATGCTGTTCCCCCTCCCTCCTGCCACCTCTCCTCTTCTCACAGCCCCTGACCAGTTCTTTTCACTTACCTTCTGCATTTCAGCAAACTCTCTGCTGCTTAGTTTGCCCCAGCACCGCAGCCTTTTGATTGGTCTTCTAGGAAATGATACCCTATGTTCCGAGTCTCTTTGATTTTGTCATTCGTCATCTCTGACTGTGGCAGGAGGTTACCAATTTCTCCTCTATGAGGTCCCCCACCCTCACCATGCACTCTGCCAGCCTTCTCCCTGCACCCAGGCTAACAACCAAATGCTTGTTCTCCTGTTAAGTCTAAGGCTCAATTCTCAGTGTATCTCAAAATGTACTTTTGTGGTCAATAACCTGGGACGCAGAAACAAATCCGCTCTATATACTCCCCTTCATTTGCTCTTAGTCGTAGAAACAGCTTTGAACTTGAGTCCAGCAAGTTAATGTGTTAGAACAATGGGCACATTTAAAACAAGGTAGGAATTGTTTTACAAATAAAGCAGGGAACGAAAATGTCTAAAACTTTCTTTTATCAGGATTTAGACTAACGTAAAACATTGATTTCTGTATCCATTATTGTCTAAGTCATACTTCAGAAATCCCAAAGTCTTAGAGGCTAAAACGAGGAAAGCTTTATCGCCCAGCTGGTGTGGCTCAGTGGTTGAGTATCAACCTATGAACCAGGAGGTCACGGTTCAGTTCCTGGGCAGGACACAACGTGGGTTGCAGGTTTAATCTTCAGCGGGGAGCGTGCAGGAGGCAGCCAATCAATGATTCTCTCTCATCACTGATGTTTCCATCTCTCTCTCCTTCTCCCTTCCTCTCTGACATCAATAAAAATATTTTAAATAAGTAAACAAAAAAAATAAAAACAAGGGTTTATTTCTCACTCAAATTAGATGCCCTTCATGGGTTAGCTCTATGTTGTATTCATCCCAGGAGGAAGGAACAGCCCATATTTGGTGTATATGTTTTTGTGGCAGAAAAAAAGAGAGAAATGGCAGAATACACTTCCTGGCTTCGGAGACTGTCTTCACTTTCACTCTCCTTTAATAGGCCAAAGCCTAATGTCAGTGGGCAAGGAGATATAATTCTGTCATTTCTACGTAATAATTGGAAATAACATTGCCTGTTTCGGACCACACTCTTGCTTGTAAGTATTTATTTCCTTCTCTTCAGCCACAAAATATACTCATCTCCTCCCCAAGGAAGACACCCTAAAAGTCCTATCCAATTATAACATCAGACTTGAGCTCTGGAATCCCAGGAGACACAGCAAATGTGGGTGTGGCTTCTCTTAGAGACATGTGAACTATAAAATAAAAAATATGGGAGCTATGCAGCACTCTAAGACTCAGCAATTCTGAAATCCTGTTGGACAGACTTTGGGTGAGGAATATTCTTTAAACACTCATTCTGCATCCTGGAAATTACTCATGATTTCAAGCATAATGCCCAGCTTCACCATGTGGGGGATACAACCTTTTCCACTCCCTACCAGGGGTCCTCAAAGTTTTTAAACGGGGCCAGTTCACAGTCCCTCAGACTGTTGGAGGGCCGGATTATAGTTTTAAAAAAATTATGAACAAATTCCTATGCACACTGCACATATCTTATTTTAAGCAGGCAGGCAGCGGCGGCAAAAACACCCGGCATGTGGCCCACGGGCCATAGTTTGAGGATGCCTGCCCCATACTCATCTAATGAGGGCATTGGAAGTTGTGTCCTCCCTTTGGTCTATATAGCTTCTCCTCATAGTGCTTATGCCCATTAAAGGTTGGGAGCCCAAAGATAATAGGGTTATAGAGTTTTTTAATTCTAGGCCATTGGCTCTTGGCCAGTATAATTCTCTCCAAAATTTAGTCATCTTTTTATCTATTTGATTCCAATTGGTTTATACTTATAGCCACGTCCACAATTATCTTTGTTTTTTTTTTGTTTTGTTTTGTTTTATAATTTATTTTTATTGTTCAGATTATTACAGTTGTTCCTCTTTTTTCCCCCATAGCTCCCCTCCTCCCAATTCCCACCCCAACCTCTGACCCTGCCCCCCCCACTGTCCTCATCCATAGGTGTACAATTATTGTCCAGTCTCTTCACGCATCCCCAACACCCTTAACCCCCGAAAATTGTCAGTCCACTCCCTTTCTATGCCTCTGATTCTATTCTATTCTCAAAGGATACCTTTCAGCATTTCATATAATACTGGTTGGGTGGTGATGAACTCTTTTAGCTTTTTCTTGT
>PVJC01018717.1:14858-31140 GCA_004026665.1 Murina feae | reverse complement strand
AAAAAGAGAACAACATGCAGGGGAGGGCAAGAGTCTGAGAGATCAACATAGAGGGGGTGCCTGCTCCAAGCCTCCATGGTGTGCCTGGGGCAGGCCCCCGGCAGGTAGACACACACAGGAGGACTGCTCCGAGCCTCAGATGCGGCTGGGGGCAGGTCCCCAGTGGTGACACACACACACACACACACACACACACACATACAAAAGGCGCCTGGCAGACTGGGGCCATCATAGGACATCCACTGAGGGGGTCCCAGACTGTGAGAGGGCACAGGCCGGGCTGAGGGACTCCTTCCACCCCGAGTGCACAAATTTTTGTGCACCGGGCCCCTAGTTTGTATATAATCCAGCAACTTGCAGGTTTGTAAAAGGACTGAAAACATGGTCGAAGCAGCCCCATGTTCGCTGCAGCATTACTCACACCAGCCAAGAGGTGGGATGCCCACCAACAGATAAGTGGATTAACAAAATGTGGTATATACACGTAAGAGAACATTACTCAGCTCAAAGAAGGAAATCCTGTCACATGCTGTAATATGAATAAAACTTAATAACATTACGCTGAGTAAAGTAAGCCAGTCACAAAAGGACAAATACTATATGACTCCACTTTATGAGCTACTTAGTTGTCAAAATCTTGGAAGCAGACAGTAGAACTGTGTTTGCCAAGGCTGGGGGGAGAAGGGATGGAAAGCTGTCAGTCAATGAATCTACAGGTTGAGTTTGCGAGACGAAAAAGCTCTAGAGATCCATTAAACATAGCAATCTGAACACTACTTAAAGATGGTTAAGAAGATAAATTTTACATTTTATCATGATTAAAAATAAAAATATATAAAGCTTACTGGACCACAAATTCAAATAATTGTAATATTTTATTACTTCAGAGGGATTTTCTCTGTCAAAGATTTACTTTCAGAATTTCATAAGATTAAGCTTTTCCCTGCTGAAAGATGCTCTTTATAGCCTGGTAAGCTCCTGAGCCTCTCAGTTCTGAATTTATTAGTTTTCAAACCATGAGACCTCAGGCTTGGAAAACAGACACTCAGGTCATGCTTTTTATCTCTATTATTCTTTTTAAAAATATGAACTTAAAACAAGTTTTAGTAGGTGACACAGTCTTATGGTTCACAAGTACATATAAAAGGGTGTATACACAGTAAAGTCTCCCACCTAATCTCCTCCTTAGAGGCAACCAACTATTGTCACCGTTTCTTGAGTGTCTTTCCAGAAAGGAAATGCATTACAGGAAATTAACGTTGGCTTTTAAAATCATACTGTCTCTGGCCAGAGACTCTGGCTGAGGGGAAGAGTGAGGTCTGATGTAACCTTTGGGCTGCACCATCAGGGTCGGGGGAGAGCACAGTTATTCACAAGGCTGAAGACATTTTCTGAGGAGATTCAATAAAGAGATAAATTTAAAAGTTTTTGTTTCCTACGTCAGATCTAAAGAAGCTATTATTGTTAGAAGCTACATCAGATATAAAGCAGCTAACTGGTAAAAAAGAAGAGAGGAAAGCGCCTGTCACCTATATAAGTCTCTGACCCTAACCTTGTTTCGGGTTTTTTCTTTTTATTCTAAACTTAATTTCATCATAAGAGTATTGCATATTCTTGGGGACTCCAAAGGGGAGAAGAGAATTCCTTCATTCTACTACCTAAAACGACACTAACAGTGAGCACTGTGGACGGCCAGGCCCTAAACTGGGTGTTCACGTAGATGGTCTGTTTTCCAATGACAGTCAATGGGCACTACCCATCAGCCCCACACACTGAGTAATGCAGACCCAAAGGTGGCTCTCAAGTGGGGGTGATTTTGTCCCCTCCCCTTTCTAGGGACATCTGGCATGTCACAGGCATGTTTTTATCTTCACCCGAGGATATGTTTATTGATTTTAGAGAGAGGGAGGCAGAGAGGGAGGGAGGGAGGGAGAGAGGGACACTGATCAGTTGCCTCCTATATGTGCCTCGATTGGGGATAAACCAGCAACCTAGGTCTGTGCCCTGAACAGGAATCTAACCCTAAACCTTTTGGTGTACGGGACAACGCTCCCACCAACTGAGCCACCTGGCCAGGGCTGGAGGCGTATTTGATAGTCACAGTGTGTGGGGTGCAGGGTGAGTACTACTCACATCCAGTGGTTAATATCCCACAATGCACAGCACAGCCCCCTATAACAAAGAACTACTGGCCCAATGCGTCAAATGCCATGGCTGAGAAACCCTCCTTAGATAAACGGCTGGTACTTAAAAAGCAAAGTAAGGCATCAACCTGGTGTTTGGGGTTCCAAAGCCTCTTCCCGCTCCACACCACACACACTGCTTCCCAGAACACCGCCTTCCAGGCTGACAGGCATTTTTTATAACTGTATTTACATCCTTCCCCTCCCCGCCTTGGCCCAAATAATAATCGTTTTTCATGCTACTGTGAAGTCTTAATAAAGTTCACTTTTGTTAGCAAAAAATACTTTATCAGCTAGATGCAGCATGAATTATTAAATTACTCCCTAATGTAGGACATTTAGATTGTTTTCAAAGTTTCCTTATTATTAAGTACTAGACCTTCTCTGTTTTAATTAAAAAAGCGCTAACTTTCAAAGGCAACCTATGTCATAAACCAAAGCATGATATGATTCGCTTTACCTTAAACTGTGGCTTTTCAGAAGTGGTTAGTAAAACATCACTGAATAATCTGTAAGGAGAAAGAAAAAAACAAAATCTTTCTTAAAACAGGTGCGCCCTTAGAAGACGATCAAAGCAGAACGAGACATCTGTAGCCGCAAAGTCCCACATCCCCCAGGCCTGGCCCAACCCGCCATTTCATGTTTATCAACACTCTCCCAATGTGCAGGGCACCCAGGGAGCCTGGGAAACCCCCACTCCTTCCAGGCCACTGGGTCAGCTGCGAACGAACGAACGGGAGGTTAACCCTTTCATGTTGTACAGTAAATTTATACTTTAATATACGCAGTAGATATTTCTAGATAAAATAACTATCTCCTTTTTTTAGTTCCAGAGGAGGCTAAAATTTACTCCAAAGCACTCATTAACATAAAAACATGCAAGTAAGTAGAAAGCAATTGTTCTGATTAGAATCTAAGGAGAAAACCATTTTCTTCTGAGAAAAGTAGTGTTTCTCACTCTCTTAAAAAGAAATAGCAGCTTTTAGAGCATATCTACTCTCTCTTCAAAACCATGTATTAAAAACGATAGCCTGAGGCATTCTAAACTGTTTTGGCTGAAACAGGTCGGAGAGTGGAAGTTGTCTGGGCTGTGCCCGGAGGTCTGAAAGCGAGGCTCTTCCTTGACCAGTTCCCCTTTAACATCAGGAACCATGTGGCCAGGAGAGATGGCAGGCTAACCTTTCCCCACCAAGGCCCTGTCCAGGTACTCCCAGACAACACATCTGAGCTGGACACAGTGCCCACCTCCCCGAGTGCCATTCTCAAGGCTGAAGCCCACAGGACAGAAAGACTTGAGTAAGGGAATACTGGAGGACGGGGAGGAAATACAAACCCAAGTAAATTAACATGGTTACAGGCCGTTTCCCAGGACAAATGCATTTTGTCCTGAAAGCCAGTGAGAACTGTTTTGCTTCCCCAACTGGATCTATCTCCCCATGTTCACACTGTCATTTAACAGTGGCTGTCACATCCACGGGACAGGGACGTGGCTGCTGTTCCTCATGGCGTCCCCAGCACCCAGCACGATGCCTGGACTCTAGCAGACCCTCTCTCAATAAGAACCTGAACTTCCCGCTACCCTCGGGACTCCGCTGTGTGCACCTCTCACTGTCCCCTGCCTGTTTCCCAGTATTGCTTCCTCAGCACATCTGATCCTTTTACAACTGGTGCAGACCAAGCACCCAAGCACTGGGCGTATCACATGGCATGTGATGCTCATAAAATAGAAGCTGAATTGATAGTAACCACAACTAACATTTAACAAGAACTTACTAAGTGCAGACACGGTACTGGGCATCGTCTCATTAAACCCTCCCAACAACCCTGTGAGATGGGGACTATTATTATCCCCATTGTACAGCTGAGGAAACTAGCTTCCAAGAGGTTAGGGAACTTGCCCAAGGTCACCCAGGTAGAAGCGGTGAGGCTGGATCTCCCCCAGGTGCGGCTAATCTCAGGCACACCCTTCTTTTTTTCTCTTTCTCTTTTTTCAGAGGGAGAGAATGTTCATTAAAGCTGGGGACAGTGAAACAAGGAAGGGCTTACAGGTGTGACACACCTTTCTTAACCACCCTGCTGCCACTCTACAAAGGGACAGAAAGTATGCCTAAAGGACAGGCCCGAAGCACTATTTCATCCACCCTAATTACCTATTCACACCCCGCCTAAGAGTGAATGTCCTCTGAGCTGTACGCCCTGGCCCAGTGCCTGGTCCCTGTCAGGTGTTTAGTGAACATCACCCAGTGAGAGAATGAACAAACAAGTAGACTGCGGCCAGAAACACCCTGCCCTCCGCACAGAGGGCTGAGCCCAAGGCCAGTGGCTCGTGAACTGGCCACAGCTGGGGCCCAGTGGTGCCTGAAACAGGCTCCTGAAGGACAAACGTGTGCAGGGCCCTCCAAGTGGGGGCTGCCAGAGGGACACACACACAATGCTAACATCGCCAGGGAGAGCCACCAACAGGGGTGTCAAAGGAGAGCAGTCAGCCTGAGGCAGCACAGAGGTCACAGGAAAGGTCGTGATATCATGCTGCAAGCGACTGTCGGCAAGGATGACAACTGAGTCATTGCTGCAGCACCAGGCGCTTGGGTCAGTGGTCAGTGTCCACCCAGCCATGCACATACCCAGGCGTGGGATTCACTTACGGCATCTGTAAGAGCCGGGAGACGGTAGGCATGCCGTTTTTACAGGCTTCACAAGACAGCGTAGACTCCAACACGGCCACTAGAAATGAACAGATACACACTTTAGCTCCACAGAACACGCTGGCAAATCACTGGGTGATGAAAAGTTTGACACTGCTTTGCAACAACTGTCTGCAGGCTGATCGGGACAGCGTCAAAACTCTCCTCGCAGACAGATGGGGACGTGGGGAGGGCATACTGCAGCACTGGCTGCCGATGACTCAACCTCAGCGGTTTAGAAACCACACGCCGACAGAGAGCCAAATATGCTTCAAAGACAACGGGGGAAAGGAGTCACGATATCATCCCCAAAACTGCTCTCTGAAAAGAGAAGTAAACACTAAACAGAAGAATTCTGAGCGCGAAAGACATTTTGCTGGTTGGTTGCTTTTAATCAAAACCAGCACGCAAAATGCCGACTGTTGATGCCCCATCACCTGACACCTTGGCTGACATAAACAAGCAGCCAGATTTTCCTGCTCAGGTCCCTGTTCAGGTTCAGCTGTGCAAACTCAGCACAGCAGTCTCAGGCCTGTTCTCCTGATGCAAGAGCCTTCAACCAACTCACTTAACACAAAACTAGCAGCTGGTGGAGGCTGACTTGCACACCTCGAGGCTCTGTGGCGCAGGAGCGATCCTGCCCTCCCCTCTGTGCTCCAGCAGTGAGTTCTGAGTGGACTGTGGAGGGGATGATGAGAGGATGCCTGGTGGGTGAGTCTTTATCGGCCCCTCCATCCCTCCTTCCTAACGCTGCCTCTGCTGGTCCCCAGCTCTCCGCAGTCCCTCAGGTAATGCTGAGAGAGCTCCTGAATTCAACTGCCAGTGTCTGCTTTCCTGTTACCTTTCCTAGCTCTGGGTCTGCTAGGCTCCCATTGCCCAGGTAGCTGCCCACGGCCCCCCTGTTTCTGGCGGGTACACTCCAGCCCTGGTCTGACCCCTGACACCTGCCCAAGCCCTCAAGAATGGATTCGAATAGCCTGATCCTGGCTTCTGTCTCCAGATCTGACTTAGTCTGGCCACACCTCTCTTTACATGCTCCTGCTATCAAGAGTCTAATGCCTGTTACAAAAATGCCCCTGATGCAGAGAGACTGATAAAAGGACAAAGCCATCTGAAATCTCAGTGAAAAGCATGTAAGTAAATGACTCGGAACTGGCTTGCTCTCAAGTTGGATAAGAATCTCTGGCTGCGGAGCATGACAACTTCCCCAGATCTTTCCTGGACTCTGGAAAGGGGGTGAGTAGCTCTGCAGACGACCAGGGCCCGGAAGACCCCTCCCAAACCCCATACTGACCCACAGCCATAGACGGGGCCGGAGGGAAGGAGTCTACAGGCACCGCATCCGGAGGCCGTCCGTAGGTCATTTCATACAATAAGTGGCCAAAGCAGTGGACGTCCACACTCTCCAACGTCTGTGGAAGGAAGGAGAGAGCACATGTCCCTGTTCAGTTTGGCTTATGAGTCCCAGCGGCCCTGCCCTCGGCTCCCCCTGAGAAGCAAGGCCCGGAGGACCCCAATCCTGGTGGGTAGTGAAGACGCAACTCCAAAGCCTGTGAAAACGCAAGGCACTGCTCTGACCGAAGGTCTCGGTCCCACCCTCCAAGGTCTTCCAATCAGGGATCCTATGCCCCTCCTTGTCCCCTCTCCTGCTTCAGCTCAGCCTCTTGGGGATACAGCGATGCTCTGTGGGGGAAACAGGCACAGGCATGGCCCACCCCAGCTGCACCTTGCACCGCTTCATGCATTTTTCTTACCTGGGCAGGTCAGGGGGTCTGGCCATGGGGATAATTTCTACCTCAAAACACCTGCTGTTTCATTACTTTCAGCAACTTACATTGATTTTCCTGAATTGTGAGAAGTAAGACCGGTAGAAGGAGGGAAGGCCCAACAAAGAATTCTCAAGGTCCAGCAGCCGGCAAGTGTCCCCATCCAGCATCACATTGGAGGCGTGAAGATGCCCATAAGGGAATCCCTTGTCATGCAGAAACTTGAGCACCTTTTACAAAGTATGTACAGGTTACATGTCCCGAACTCATTCAGATATAAGATAGGTTCAACTTTGCTTTTTAAGTCAATATATTTTGAGACAAAATCTAACCCGTCACTGGGGAGCTTCCTAGAGAAAACTGCCCCCCTCCATCCACTTCTCCGGAAGAAGCAGCTGCTGAGTGATTTCCAGCTGTGAGACACAATGCCACGCTCCCTCGCTTCCAGAGAACAGAGAAGAGCTGCGTCTGTCTAGCGTTCATAGCTTTCTGCCAAAGGCCTCTATTTAAGCACTTTCTCATCCCAACAGGCCAAGCCCCCTTCAGGGAAGAGTCTGGACCCTCCTACTAGAGGAGTAAAGCTAGCGAGTCAGTGCTCCGGCCAGTTGTTCAGGAGAAGGGGCTGAATGGGAAGCATCTCTGGTCCAATCTCACCTAAGAATACATTCGGCTGCGCATTAACAGAAACACATGACAGACTCTCACCATAAGCAATCTTCTCAGCTGCCACTTAATAAACAGAGGCTCCCCTAGTAGGAAAGGTGCCCAGGACACCCACTGAGAAATGAAAGTAGTATTATAGCCTCTCTGTCTTGTTTCTAATCTCATTCTTAACGTATAAAGTCCAAAGTATGTTAATAGCAGTTCATGAATATAACAGTTAAATATAGACAACACTGGGGGTTATGCTTAAATTTCATTTGCTAATAGGACTGCACAATCAAAGAGCTTGGAGAACACTGCTCCGATGTGATGTGGGAAAGGCTTTTCATGCTAATTACACGTGTGTCAGGGAGCCACATGGTTATATACATGCTGTAACAAAATCAAGAATCTTGGCACAGCTCAGCCAGTGTGACTCAGTGGTTGAGTGTCAACCTATGAACCAGGACATTGAGATTCCCAATCAGGGCACATGCCCAGGATATGAGCTCGCTCCCCAGTAGGGGGCGTGCAGGGGGGCAGCCAATCTATGATTCTCTCATCATTGATGCTCTGTCTCGCTTGCTCTCTCTCTCTCTGAAATCTACAAAAACATTTTTTTAAAAAAATCTTGGCACACAGACAAAGATCAACCAAAATAACACAAAGGTTGGTGCCCACATAGTGAAGTTCTTAAAAGTCAACAAGATTCCAGCAGTGAAGCTTTTTGGAATTTTGTGGCTCTAAATTAGTCTTTGTCTCAAATATTTGCTTTTTGGGATAAAATATGGCAATGCCACCAGTTTATAAACAATCAGACAACTTGAATTATTTTGGAAATTGCTTAAGAATGTCCCACGCCCAACCGGAGTGCTCAGTGGTTAAGCATCCATCCATGAACCAAGAGGCACATGCCCGGCATTTCGGGCTTGATCCTCAGTCGGGGGCGTGCAGGAGGCAGCCGATCCAGGTTTCTCTCTCATCAACGTTTCTATCTCTCTTCTTTCCTCTCTTTCTAAAAAAATCAATGAAAATATATTTTTAAAAAATGAATACTGGAATGCTGGGTGAAATGCCAATGCAACTTAAAAATTAAACACCTCTTACCTCTAATACCTGCCGCCCATATGTTTTTATTTGCTGGAGCTCGAGGCCTTGAGTCTTCTTAGGGTTGCAGTACTTCTTCAGGAAGGGGTCTTTTGGTTTTGACTTTGGAGAAAAACAAAGAGCAGGTGAGAGAGCAGCAGAGTCATGTGCTCACAGGCTCCCCCCAGGCAGGGCTCAGCAGAGGGTGCAGAGTGCAGGAGGTGGGTTTTAAAGGACAACAGTCCATGCAGCTGGTAGAAAGAGGCTGACCTGGGTCTCGTCCCCTCTCGAGTCCAGTGAAGATGTGCCTGTACTTGGCCTTAGCCAACCCCAAAGTCTTATCTGCTGTTAGAATGTTTCACTATTATTTAAAAAAATTTCCCCCAACTTTGAGGTAGTTTTGTTATCGCTTTGTTAAATGAAAGACACAACTTTAAAAATAACCTAATGGAATGGACATATTCATTAAACCTTCCCTCATGTGGGGAAAGGAATGCTTTTTAACCAAACTGGATAATTTTTATTACTAGAATCAAAATAAATTCCAAATAAAGTTAAAATAACACCCTCAGCCTCTGAACCTTAGGGATAGAGACTCCATAACAGGTTCCAAGGGTCTTGAAAACTTATTTCCGACCATGAACTTGTACCACAAGTACCTTGTAGATCAGGTCCTTCAAAGTGCCTTTTTCATTAAACATCCTAATGAGCAATGCTGAGGACTCGTTAGCTGTGGCAAAGGTAACCCGATAGATGTAAGGGTGCTGCCAAAACAAAAAGGAAAGTCACATTTATTTGCATCGGCATGTAGGTCCTTTCACACCAGGGTCTGGTTATGCAGAGTCTAGGATCATCTCAGTGGCTCATTGCATACAAATGTGAGGGTGTTCCCCAAACACGTGGCACTTCCCAGTTTTCAGATGAGCCACCCAGACATCATTCTTGACATGGGAGAAGGAACATAAACAGCAAGGAGAAAGGAAGAGGGTAACTGACGTGACAAGCTTCACAGGGAAGGCATCTGCTTTGATATACATATTCTCATAGTTCAAGCAAAAGTGGGATGGAAAGTCTGAGTTTCTGGAATAGTGATTTTAATATTCTGCATCTATAAATTGGTAAAGAATATGGCCAAATCCTAGGACAGGCACGTGGGGACAGGATATGTGTCCTCATTCACAGCTTTACCCAACATTCCACACTGCTGCAGTGCCCAGCCAGGGGGCATGACAGCAGAAAACACCCAGAAGCAGCATTCTGGGGAACTTGGTCATTTCCCAAAGCAGCTAGCATGAATCTTCCTGTCCTTCTCCTGAAATACGCAATGTGATGACTCAGTGTCCTCTTGAGATGGGGACTGACATCAACCAAGTGGGGTGGGGAGTGAGACTAATTATTAATGACTGAAAGCAAAGTATTCACATGAGCTAAAATTTTGGTTACATGAACTAGCTGGCTCCAGACAGGTGTCACAATGTCCACTAGTTCAAAAAAGTACCATGAAAATTTAAATGCAAGGGAGCTGAACTATGCAAAGATTTGGGGATCAGCGGTCAAGTGGGTTGAGGGATGAAAGGGTGTGCCTAGGAAAATACGGTAATTGATTGTGAAGTTTCTCTTGACCATCACATAAAAATGGTTGCTGGTGACATTTTAACAGCTTTACTGAAATATAATTCACATAGCATTCCAATTCCCCCATTTAAAGTGTGCAGTTCCATAGTTTCAGCATATTCGGAGTTGTGCAATTATCACACAATCTAATTTTAGAACATTTCTTCACCCCAAAAAGAAACCCAAGGGATAAATAAAAACCCTTGATCCCTACAGATTTAAATTAAAAAGGGACAATGCCCGGCCCAGCATGGTTCAGTGGCTGAGCATCAACCTATGAGCCAGGAGGTCACAGTTCGATTCCAGGTCAGGGCACATGCAGTAGGGGGCGTGCAGGAGGCAGCTGATCAATGATTCTCTCTCATCATTGATGTTTCCATCTCTCTCTCTCCTTCGCCTGTCCTCTCAGAAATCAATAAAAAATATATTTAAAAAAGGAGGGGACAAGAGGAAGCTCTTCCTTACAACACAATGCCAACTAATAAATATAAGAGGAATGATAGGGTTAGAAAATCTCAAAGAATGCTACAATTAGTGGGTTTGATAAAGAACGGAATATTCATAGTCTCAAAATATCTCCCTATAATTACTTATTAATTAATTCTAGTTATTTATCTTAAGAAAATAATTAAGGATGGATACAAACATTCAGCTAAAATTGTTCACTATGGATTTTTTTAAGAGGAAAAAACTGGAGGTGATCCAAATATCTAGATTCATTGAGTAAACTGAGGTATAGTCAATGCTAATTCTATGCAGCCAGTAATAATGATATTATGCTATATTTTTGACAATAAAAGATGTTCAAGGTATACTACGAACAAAAAAAATCAGGTTTTAAATATGTATAGAATTTACTCTAGAAAAGTAACATATTTCTGGTTAGTTGAAAGTAGGGGTGAGTTTCCTTTTTCTTTTTTTGCTTATCTGTGTTTTCTGACTTTTCTGTAATTAATATGTATCACTTGTCTGCACTACCTTCTTTTTAAAAAGCATATCCATTAAAAGAAATTTAGAATTGAGTGCTGCCAGCCTGTGTCACACAATCAAACTCAAAGACCACAGCGTTTTTCTTGGCGTCACATCACACCTCATTAACAGCCCGGCTTTGCTGGCTTGACAAGACACTCTATCTTCAACAACAAACTTGCCAACAGATTGGACAGGTCAGCGTCGCTGCTCAGGCCATGAGGGACTCCCTCTAGGGCCCCACGTCCTCGTGCAGACCACAGATAAAGAACATCAACACGAACTCCATTTCCTGGCCAGCTCAGTCTTTTCCTGAAGACATCCCGCATCTGCTCTGAATTATACTGATGTGGTTCTTTCCATCGAATGCCTGGGATTAGAATCGTGTATTAGCCTAAATAACCCCAGGCATTCCTAAACACCACCTGGTTAGCCTGTGAGAATAGTAACTCAGCCAACGAAACGGTTATGTTGCCTTTCTCTCGTGCAGCTTACCTAAACCATATTAGATCTGTTTACCCAGGCTAGAACAGATCTTTTAATTCCATTGATATAAACATCGTCACCAACAACAAAGTGGCTAGTTCCTATTCTGATATTTGCTTAAAATACAAACTCTACATTTAAATGACCACATATCATGGGTCGTGTATTACAAATGCCACTTAAGTGGGCCCCAGTCGCTGGGACTGGCCGTAGGTGTTCTATGGAACAACAGTCTGAACTGAAGTCCAGTACAATTCTCCATTCGTTCGAGTATGTCCAGCTCCGTCCGTCCACAGAAAACACTGTGACTCTGTCACCAGCACCAAGAATAGAAGGACTTGTACTCACCAAACAGGAAGGAAGAAGCTTGATCAGACACTGAAAATCTTTATCTGACAGATATTTGTCAGGGCCAAGGTCAGCCTAAAACCATGAAGAGAAATGATAAGGTGCTGCCTTTATTCATAAAAAGAAAAGAAAAGAAAAATTCCTTATGTCTTTCCCTCTTTTTTTGTTTGTCCAAATATATGAATGTTAACCAAAAATGAAACCACCTACGTCTTGCTGCCTCAAGGCCTTTCTGAGAGATAGAATACAAACCTCTAAAAAGCAGAACTTAATTGTAATCTTACTGAGTTCCATTAACCACTTGTATCACTAGAACTCCCAAAGGGAGAGATGACCAAGCAATGCCAAGCACTTTCTTTAAAGCAAACTGCAGAACTGCCAACTCCAAATGGTTCCAGAAAACCATCCTCTTTCTTTCCAAATGTTTATTAGTTGATCAAATATAATCACATCCAAATAAGCGAATGTATAAGCGAAGTGACTTAAAATGACACTCCTTTGATGTGGGACTAAGGAGGCCTTTATAACATCACTCAGGAGCACAAAATAATTTCATAATCCTCTTGTCCATACCTGCTGTCATGAACTTGTCTAAGATCCCCGAAGTGAGGCTGATGCAAAAAACCAGCTTACCCAGCTCAACACTAGCCGTTCCTTTGGCTGATTTTTAATCTTCATCAAGAAGTATTTCTTCCTTATCCTCCAACCTGCCATAAATGCAGAAATGTGTTTATAGCTACATAATTTTTGTGCCAATTGATGCATTTCATCAACTGAGTAATTAATAAAAATTAAGCTTCACAACATTATCCATAGCTATATAGGCACAAATCAAACAACCATTTGGTGATGTTGACATGGTAAAAACTGCACTAAAAAAAAAAGCAGAGAAATTACTCTATTCACAGAAACAGGAAAACAGCATTTCAGATTTAGTGAAAAAGAAAGATGAGGAATGAGTGATTAAACTGCTGAAGATATGTTACTTCCATCAAAATCTTCAGATAGGGCTTGAACCAAGATTCACTAAGGAGTAAAAGTTAAGGACTGCATCCTCAAGCAGTAGGGAGGCAAAAAGAAAAAGAAACCACCTGCGTTTAAGAGCTCTCTTGGGATACATACAACGAAGCAGGACAAAGAACCCAGCACTGGATGTGCCTTTTTTAAAGGAATGGGCATGCCAGTTTCTCACCTATGTCTTTCAATGGTTCTACTACCTCCCACTTTGGTTCGGATCGGAAGAACATGGAAACCTGTTGTAAGGCAATCTCTGCAAAGACAATTTAGAAATTCATTAGTCAAACATATCAGGAAAGTAACATATGCTTAAGATATCCTTGCAAGTGAAAGTCTTATAGTCTATGACCTTCTTAAAAAACTTAATTACAGATACACACAAACACGCACCGAGACTACATGCAATATGGGATTCTAGACTGGATCTGGAACAGGAAAAGGACATTAGTGGGAAAATTAGTGAAATCTGAATAAAATCTGAAGTCACAAAGTACCCAAGTAAATTTCCTAGTTTTGGTAAATGTGCCACGGTTATGGAAGATGTGACGTCAGGGAACATTGGTGAGGGTTACATAGAAACTCTGTACTATCACTGCCATTCTTCTGTAAATCTACAATTCTTTCAAAGTAAAAGGTTTACTAAAGAAAAAAAGAGTTTGCAAACTAGCTGGTACAAGCCAAGAATTCAATATATACACCAGGCCCCATCCCAAGCACAAAATTCAAAATGTGTCCTAAGGTCTAAGGATGAGTATTCAGTGCTGCTCCCAGTGATATTTATCCCCTCTCCACTCCTCATGGAATTACAGCTTTCACCAACAGAGAAGCGATTAGCCTTAAACACATTCTGGAGATAAAAGCCAGCGTTTTAGAAAGCTGTCTATTACAGCAGCAACAGTCCTGTTGTGGGAAGTGTGGTCTGCCTGTTTACTGGAAAAAGTCCGTTCCTTTTGTGTTCGGTTATCATGAGAATGTCTCCTCCTTTTAAGAAGACAATGAGAAGAGGAAGTTCTCTGAAGTTCACCATATTAAGAAATTATCAGGATAACTGTTCTTTGGTAGTTCCTACAAAAAGCAACATCGGTAATTTGCTATTTCTCCTCAATGCAGTGAGTGAATGAGCCACCCCTGATCCCTGAAAGCAAATAAACCCCGCAGGTTCACTGGGGACTGCACCTCTGTGTGGCATTAGTTACAGAGCAGGCAGACTGGCTCTTCATATGCCAAAATGACCTCGTCTGGGTTCCCCTGCCTCGGGCACAAGTCATCATCTGGATGAACTTTGCAGTACACTCCGAGTGAAGAGGTTCAGGGAAGAAAACCCACTAGCTATCTGTTTACTGACTCAATACGTGAAGTGTCAGTCCATCCACACAGAGGAAGAGATGTGACTACCAAATACAAAACTGACTCCATTTACCTTAGTTCTAACTACTCCATGTGATGCATAAGCCATTTGGAGGGGCTGAGTGGACAGAAGCATATATGTTTTCAGTGTCAACACTGGGAGTTCCGGACATCCTCCATCACTAGTGTTGATACAATATGTTTTCAGTATTTACAAAATAATGTGAATGTAAACAAACTTAAAAGGAATTTCTTTTAAGTGAAAATCATATCAACTTTGAGAGAGATCATGAAAAATAACTTTCTAAATGCGGTACCATGTCATTCTAAAAGACTGTGAAGGACAGCCTGTTCAAAACTAACAGTGCCCCATTCGTCAGCAATATTTACTGCACGTCACTGTGCCGTGTACAGTGTTTTAGAAACGGGGTGACAGCTGTGAACAAGTGGAATGTGCTAGCCTTGTTACTGATACGTTGAGGACTGGGACATAGCTTTTATACCTTAGGGGTCAGGGAACTGTAGAGAGGACATTTTCGTTCCACTAAGTTATGACTTACTGCCAAGTAAATTACACGATTTCTATGCTCCCAATTTTAACCCCTCTACCCCAGACTCAGCCACACACTTCAATCCTAAGAATCTATTCCTCAGCTCAGAAGCCTTCATTGGCACCTCATCTCCTTACCAAGTCAAGACCGAGCTTCTCAACCCAGCGCACTACCTGGCTCTGGCTCCCACACAGAGGAGCCTCCTACTCTTCACGCTGAGATCTGCCTCCGTCAGCACCTGCCCTCCGGCCCCCCCCCCCCCCCCCCCCCCCCCCCCCCCCCCCCCCCCCCCCCCCCCCCCCCCCCCGCCCTCCGCCCCCCCCACCCCCGACAAAAGTGGCTTGGCCCCACCCCTCAGCATGTTCCATTCTTGCTCCTCTATCCTTTGAGGCTCAGCCCAAATTTGCTGCTCCCTTAGCCAGAAGTCCTCACTCCCTCCCGCTCACCCCCAGTGCTGCCACTGTCCCTCTCCTTTGGGATTCACTCACAGCCGGCCCTGTGTTAGGGCCACTCTCTTCCACCAGACCAGAATCGTTGGCTGGGAGGGCATATCTCAGTCTGGATAGAGCGTATGAAATGCCCCTCTCCCCTGGAGCTCTGCTCCTGCCTCTGGACCTGGCTGACTCCGACACACCCCTCAGATCCCCTTGCAGCTCTTCTGGGAAGCCTTCCTCCATCTTCAGATCCAAATCATCCGCAACCCGCCTGGGCCCTGGTCGGGGCTCATGTAGGAGCCAACCAATCAATGTGCTTCTCATGCATGGATACTTCTCTCTGTCTTTCCCTCTCTCTTCCACTCTCTCTAAAAATCAATGGAAAAATATCCTCGAGTGAGGATTTAAAGAAATAATAAGAATAAACCATCTGCAATCCTACTCCCTCTCCAACACCCCCTCCAAGGTGCTGCCCCTGTTTACCCCGCCGTAGTCCTCTCCCTGCAGGGGTGGGGGTGGGGTGGGAGAAAGACTATTCCTTCCTTGTCACTGTATTCCTATTCCTAGCATCTGGCACACAGTAGGTGTTCAATAAATGTTTCATGCTGCGAGAACTAAGGGTTCCAAACATATTCAGTGGGAGTGGATGCTCTCTGAGCAGTGGCTCTCCACCTTGGCTGCACGTTAGAGTCACCTGGGAATCTTTTCAGAATCCTGATTTCTGGGTCTCACACTCCCTAATTTCTGTTTCTTTGTTATGGGGTGGGGCCACAACATTAGTAACAAAGAAATTTCCGGAGGATGAGGCCCAGAAATCAGGATTTTAAAAAGATTCCCAGGTGACTCTAACGTGCAGCCACACTGTCTCAGAACATGAAAGCCATGAAAAGGACGGCACCTGGCCTCGATTCTGCAGCACTAATAGACACGGGGCGAATGCAGGCTCAGTAAATGCAGATAAACCCTCCCAGGGAGGAACCGCAGAGGAAGTCTTCAAGTCCACCCTGTGCTCCCACAGAGCCCAGACTTCTCAGCTCAGAAGATACCAGCTGCCCCCACTGTGTGCAGCCTCTTACTCCCAGATCCCAACCCCAGGGATGACCACAGGGAACAAACACTGACGCCCCCCCCCCCCCCCCCCCCCCCCCCCCCCCC
>PVJC01018717.1:0-14758 GCA_004026665.1 Murina feae | reverse complement strand
CCCACTATCAAGCTATTGAGGGATCCTGGGGCTTTAAGACCAGAGGGAGCGTCAGCACTCCTCAGTTGCCATCCCCTCCCCCAGCTCTTGTTTCATAGGCCTGGACCCTGAAGCCAGAGAGGAAATGCTGCTGCCTGGTTTCTGGTCCGACTGACTTCTGTGTGGACATTAAACCCCTTTATTCTGAGGAAGTCCCCGGTTTGAGGTGGGAAGATGGGTACAGTGCAGTGAAGCTTTACATGACAAAAGTGCCTTGTCAATCAAATAAGGTGGGCTGTGTGTGTGTGTCCACACAAACCCCTCATACTTGTTTTCCCTGTACAATAGCTGGTCCTCAATTAGCCTTTCTCATTCAAATGAACACCTCACAAGCCCCCACAGAAGGCAATGAGCCGCACTGGGTTCGGGGAAGCCTGGACATGTCCACCCGGCTTGCCGGGGAATGGCTCATCCCTTCCTGAGACTACTGGTGAGTCAGCCCCAAAGCAAGACAAGTCCGGACATTTCACTTACAGGGAGAAATACATCAGCATTTCTCTGGAAACAGTCACCATCCGCTACTGCTCTATCACAGGGAGTGTCCTCTCATCATGGCAGCTCGTGGCGTGTTTGGGTTCTGAGGGAGTCCCTAGTGGCCTTCTTGTCCCTCTGCTTTGGACTCCTAACAGCACCGTGCTGGGGGCGGGGAGGGAGGGACAAGGTCAAGGACACTGGCAGCACAAGAGAGGTTCAATAGAGGGAGATATAGGGCTCAGGCCACCTTCCAGGTCTGAGCAGTGTTTTATTATTTACTTACTTTTATATATTTGTATTGATTTCAGGGATGAAGGGAGAGGGAAAGAGACAGAAATATCAATGATGAGAGAGTCCTTGATCGGCTGCCTCTTACATGGCCCCTACTGGGATTGAGCCCACAGCCCAGGAATGTGTCCTTGACCGGAATGGAACCTGGGACCCGATGCTCTATCCACTGAGCCAAACCGGCTAGGCTGAGCAGCATTTTAATCAGAAAACACTCGAATGCTGTACTCATACAGTCATGCAAGTGTGTCACCCTAGGTAAGGCCTTCCCTCTCGGGGCCTCTCATCCAGGAAATGAGAGGGTAGGTCTTGATGGGCCTGCTCTAAGATCCCTTCCAGCTCTGACTCCCGGTGACTCGAGGGACTTCTCATACAAGCGCCCAGAGAGCAGGGAGGGTATATTCCTCGCATGCGCCCCCAGCACCCAGCCTGCCCCCAGCAGCCGCACAGAATGCACCGTGATGCGGCCCTGACACTATCAGGAAACAAGGTGGACAAACGGATGAGCAGGGCTGGGGTGGGGCTGACTGGACAACAGTCCATCCATGCCGCCCACCCTCTGACGGTCTGGGGAACAACTGAGGTGCAGCACAGCGGGAAGAAAGCCATGAGCGATGATACTGTGAGGGATGCGAGCTGTGTCCTGTGATGCTTCTGCGTGACCCAAAAGCGAGCGGGGCATGAATGGAAGCCTCGTGAACAATTCCATGTCCGACCTGCAAGCTGCAGTCCACGTGAATGTGAAATAAAGTTTCCTCCATTCCTGTGTGTTCTGAAAAGGTGTTCTTACTCCTGCTTCTGTTAGAAGATGGCGGGCACATTCTCGGGTGAGGCTCCTCAAACTTCAGTGCGCATGCAGTCCCCGGGGACCTTGTGAACCTCAGATCCTGATCAGCAGCAGGTCTGGGACGGGGCCTGCATTCTGCCTTTGGACATCATGCTCCCAGTAACAACAGTGCTGCTCATCTGAAGCCCAGCTGTGAGCAGTAAGGCCCGAGGGCTGCGATATTCAAACTCAGCTGCACAGTGGAATCTCTTAGGGAGATTCAAAAACCACGAGCCAGCCTGGCTGGGGAGCTCAGTAGGTTAGAGTATCGTCCTAATATGCTAAGGTTGCGGGTTTGATCCCTAGGCAGTCACAGACAGCAATCAAGCAATGAATGCATGAATAAGTGGAACAACAAACTAATATGTCTCTTTCCCTCTCGCTTTCTCCACCCTCTCCTCCCCGTTCCTTCCCTCCCTTCCTATTTCTCTCTAAAATCGATAACCACAACAACAAAATCAGAAGCTGCCTGCCGAGTGCCGCTGGGCGTGGGGTTCTGTGAAGCTCTCAGGTGGGTCTGTGGTGCATGCAGAAAAGCTTGGTGCCTGACCAGCAGGCCTCTACTTCCCTCGCTCTGAAACGGGAATGAAGGTGCCTCCCTTCAACTGCTTCAAAAGTAGTGTTTTGAGGACCCAAAAAGTAGTGTGTAAGCAATTTACTAATAACACCCAGAGTTCCCCTGAGAAAGACTAAGCGTGATTCAGCTCTAACAAGGCATCTGGACTCCAGTCATCAGCTCAGTTCTACAATGGTTTCCCTGGTCTCTTCAAGGCCACACCAGAGTGAATTCAGTATTTAATCACCCATTCGGTGGACTCCAGGCTTAGGTCAGTGATGTCAGCTTCATGCGGAATCCGTACCCTTCCCACCTCGGTCCCTGGCTGCCACCTGGTCCAGGGGAGTGATCGCCTCCTTACGCTCTGCACTGAGTTGATCTTGATGAACGAGTGGGAACACAGGGAGGACCCTTCAGAACCACTGTTTAGTTAAGTAATTCCGAGAAAAACCAGACACACCATATAGCTATAAATACAAAAATGGAGCCAAATACAAATCAGCTGATCAATGTATAGATTACCATGGCTTCTTTACTCTCTATTCTGTCAGGGAAGTTAACAAAGACAAGACTGTAAGGACACAGACACAGTCACTTCTCTTCCAGATTTTTCTGTGCAGACATTACAAACATGTTAGCAGTAATTATCTTGCCCTGATCGTTTTGGCTCAGTGGATAGAGCATCAGCCTGTGGACTCAAGGGTCCCAGGTTCGATTCTGGTCAAGGGCATGTACCTTGGTTGCAGGCACATCCCCAGTAGGGAGCGTGCAGGAGGCAGCTGATAGATGTTTCTCTCTCATCGATGTTTCTAACTCTCTATCCCTCTCCCTTCCTCTCTGTCAAAAATCAATAAAATACATTTTTTTAAAAAGAAGTAATTATCTTTTTTTTAATACATTTCAGTAAATTACGGTCAGGCAAGAATTAGTAGATGAGTAATGCCCTATAACAAACACACATCCTCCCATTCGGAAATAGAGTTTCTCCCACATGTTTTATCTCTAGCAAAGCACCGATCCCTCTGCTTACCAGTGTAGTTTGCGGAATAGTTGTTTGGATCTAAAAATTTCTTAACCAGCTCACAATTAGACAGGATGTGATTTGTGGTGATAACGTTGAGATAGTTCTGGAGACCTTTCTGCCTCTCGGCTATGAATTCACGATCCATGTTACCAATCAGTTTCTTGGGAGGAAGAGGTAGACTTAGGCCTGCAATCTTTAATTAAGAAAATAGCGTTATACTCAGGTCATTCTCAAATAAGACATAATACCAGAATTCTGAGGCATTGTATTGCATTAAGTCTAAGATACCACAGATGTTAAGGTGCATCCTAATTTTAGTGATATGAAAATGTGAAAAACCTATGCATCTTAGAATTCATAAAATATTTCATTAAGCATAGCAACTATAAAACTTGACTTTTAAAAAGTGTTTTTCTTTTTATCAACCTTACATATGAACATAATTTCAAGAGTCAAACAGTTCTTCTTGTATTATTATTCACATTCTCGTGACATCCCCCCCACCACCCTCAACACCAGATGATATATCCATTCCCCAAGCCCCGGAGACAGCCATGTTCAATTCTTTCAGCCAATCTTTTGGCACTGGGGAATGTTACGATTGTTATATCTTGATTTTTCATTTCAGGAATTATCTGTAAATTTCCTATCATGGAAAATGAGGATTAAGTTCTTTCACTATCTCGACCTCACGCTCCACACACCCTGCCCCTAATCCTTCCACTATAGATACAACTCTATTGAGTGCAGTACGCATGTTTACATTAGGTAATGATATTCACAATGGAGCCCAAATGCCATGCCTACTGTGCTAACATGCTTCCTTTCTATTTCTTGGTTTGCTATTCAACTTTGAATTCTCCAGCTATGCCTTTTCTCAACACATTCACATACAGAGATGCATTGATTTCCTCTTCCTGAGAAGTACCTAACAGAACCCACCAACCTGCTCCGGGCAGGACTAACACGGCCCCTACACCTGCTGCAGAGCTGGCATCCTGGGCCCTCCCTCACCACCATGCCAATCCCCTTTCCGCAGCCACCCTTTTTCGTAGATATTCCCCTTATTTTTGGTGGCGATATCCTCTGTAGACCTCCCAAAAGGGAGACAAGTTTTTGAAAGCTTGCGTGTCTAAATTTGTCTTTCCTCTACCCTCACACTGGATTGATAGTAAGTCTTGATGTGGAATTCTAAGTTGAAAATCTTTTTTCTTCAGAATTTTTAAGCATTACTTTCTTCTTTTTTCTTTTTTTATAGAGAACAATTTTAAAAATATATTTATTTATTTATTTCAGAGATGAAGGGAGAGAGAGAAAGAGACAGAAACATCAATGATGAAAATCATTGATCAGGTGCCTTCCGCACGCCCCACACCGGGGATCAAGCCTGCAACCCTGATATATGCCCTGATTGGAAACTGAACCACGACCTCCTGGTTCATAGGTAGACGCTCAACCACTGAGCCACAATGGTCTAAGTATTACTTTATTGATGCATAGAACAGATGAAAGATCTCACAGAGGAGGGGGAGGAGGGGATGGGAAGAAATTAACCAAAGAACGTATATGCATACTGTTTATGTATAGCCCGAGGACATAGACAATAGTGTGATGAAGGCCTGGGGTGGGGCAGGGGGCTGGGTGGAAAAGGGCAAAGTGGGTGTAAGTGGGGGACATATGTAATTCTGTCAATGATTAAAGAAAACTTTCTTGTTGTCTGGTACATGAGAATATGGGCCCCTTCCCAAGCTCCAATCCCCCTCACCTTGTGGGAATACAGTGGAGGCCATCTGTACGAGTGCTGTGGGACTGACCCGGGAGCCTGGCCAGCTTCTCGGTCTCAAGACATGGCCAAAGAGAAACTGCTTCTATATGTGAACCAGACTGTAAACTGCTGCAGAGAAACAGCTAGGGCTTTGACCTCACAAGCTTGCGTGCAAGTATGCCGGCCCCTTCTGCCTGCCCCCCCCCCCCCCATGCCATGTGCTTTGTTTTCTGTACTCTGTATTACCCAGTGCTGAGCAAGCCTGTGCTGCAGAAAACTTCACCAGCCAGCCAGCCAGCCAGCCAGCCAGCCAGTCACCACTGGGGCGCATGTAAGTCCTCATAAACCCATGTCTTTCACAGCCAGTCCTCTGGGTTACTTCTTTGGAATCTGACCTCCTTGCATAACAATTGTGCTGGTGCTGCTAAAGGTTCAAAATTCCAGATTCTGTTTTGTTTTCCCCTCTCTCTGTAAGCTTTTAGGATTGTCTCTTTGACTTCACTCTGTGAATTCCATGCGCCTCCATGTGGGCCTACCTTCATCTCTCTGCTGAGTACTTGGCCCTTTCATTCTAGAAGCCAACACGCTAATATTCTTACATTTTTTGGTATTTCCTGTGTCATGGCATTACTCCTCCCGCTGCATGCCCTTTGCTTTCTTTTCTTAGAATTCCTGCTTTCCAGTATTGGACCTTCTAGGCTAATCCTCTATTCTAATCTTTTCTCCTATTTTCCACTTTTGTTAACCATTTTTCCCCCCTACTGAAAAAGTGTTCTGGGATATTTCCTTTATCTTTCGCCCTTCTAAATAGTTTTTATTTCTACTATTACGGTTTTTATTTTTAAGCACTCTTCTCTCCCTGCTCCCAAATAGTATCCTGAATGTAATACAATTTCTTATCTCTCTGAAATTATAAAAGCATTTTTCTGAAGTGTCTGAATGTTCTTCTTTTTTTAATATATATTTTCTATCTATTTCAGAGAGGGAGAGAAAGAGACAGATAAAAACATCAATGATGAGAATCATTGATCAATTGCCTCCTGCAATGATTGGCTGCCTTTTGCATGCCCCAATTGGGGGTCGAGCCTGCAACCTGGGCATGTGCCCTTGACGAGAATCAAACCCGGGACCCTTTAGCCCATAGGCCAACGCTCTATCCACTGAGCCAAACTGGGTAGGGCTGAAATGTTCTTCTTGCTGCATATATTCTGCTTTCTTTTTTTTTTTTTTTCCTGTTTGATTTGGTTGTAATTTTTCATGTTAAAAATGTCTGCTCATATTTAAGAGGGAGTACCCACATCTGACTTGAAGCTCTGGGTGAGGGGGCTGGGTTTGTCTGCTGTGGGCTTTACTGTAGCACATGACCACACTCAGCTGTTTCACTGGGAGAACATGTGACCTTAATGTTTAGTCTGAGTCTTTAGCTCTTTCCTCTTAGGCTGGGCAGACCCCTCAAAAGAACCTTCCGGTATCCTGCCCAGAAGGTGTTAAGTGCCAGTATTCTGGGAGCCAAGAGGAAGAAGGCAGTTGGGGAGCTGAGAGGGTTGGGTGCTGGGGACCCTGCACCTGTTTAGTATGTAAACATTTTCAACTGTGCCTACAGTCTCCAGCCCAAAAACTGTTCCGACCTCTCCTGAGAATAAACTTCCCGTTTTCCGCTAGAGGGAGAAGGGCAGGTATAAGTTGCTCAGATGAGGAAGATTTGGGGACCTGACTGCTTATGTGTATTTTCAACTCCTGATTTTAGCTTGACCGTGGCCCACACTGGAGGCAGCACCTGTAGTGTCAATTGCTAAAACTTTTGGAGGTTGTGTGTGTAAAGTGGGGTAATTCACCCCCCATGTAAGAATTCTGCCTTCCCATACCTGATTGTTAATTTTCATCCACTGGATTTTCAGTTTCACATGTTTTTTTTTGTTTTTTTTTGTTTGTTTGTTTTTTTTAAATATATTTTATTGTTTTTACAGAGAGGAAGGAAGGGAGAGAGATAGTTAGAAACATCGATGAGAGAGAAACATTGATCAGCTGCCTCCTGCACACTCCCCACCAGGGCTGTGTCGGAAACCAAGGTACACGCCCTTGACCGGAATCGAACCTGGGACCCTTGAGTCCACAGGCCAACGCTCTATCCGCTGAGCCAAACAGGTCAGGGCCAGTTTCACATGTTTTGTTGTAGTTTTCTCCTCTCCTATTTGTCCTCGAGGTAGGTGTGTGTGTGTGTGTGTGTGTGTGTGAGAGAGAGACAATGTACTGTTTAAGGGTGGCTGTGGGAGAGGAGAAAAATAAATACAGGTGCTAAGCATACTATCATTTTCTAGATCATTTAAAACTTTAAAGTCTATTTTTCTAACTTAAAACATAAGTATCAGATTAATATATTAATTTAATGAGTAAAATCTCTTTTAAAGAGTAGTGCTATTCTACACTTGTGCTTAGATTAGGGCAGTGCAAGTGGCATGTGTATCGACTGAGAGAAAGGTCTAAAGAGAAGGCTGTCCTGAATGCAGACAAGGCTGTAATCTAAACCACCAGTGTGGGCAAACCTAACGTAGCCTGTTCCACTCTGTATTTTTCAAATAACAATGAAGACCTTGAACTTGATACTGGACAAGATGAAAAGGCTGCCTGACAATTCCAAATTGCCTATTTCTCCAATTAGAAAGTACGGCAGGGCACATGTAGAGTGAATTTTGTACTTGGCGTAACTCACTGCCGGTGAGACACACACTGCAGGTTGTTTTTCTTATTCACACCACGAGGCTTTACCGAAGAGCAGTTTCTTTAGTAGCTGAATAAAGATCACACTAATGAAGAAAGTATGTCACTCAGCGGGTAGACATCTAAGCCAGTCACTTTATTATGTTTTCAGGAGCATTAATAGAGGGTAATCAAAGGAAATACATTACTGAAAACACAACTGCATTTCTTTCTTTTTAAGAGTCTCTTATTAAGTTGCAGAATATAATCTGGTGTGTGTGCACTCACTCAGGACATCAGTATGTATGCCTAATAAATGTCTGAAACGACTCATACCACCTGCTTGAGAATGGCTATCTCTGGGAGTGGGTTGGTCAATTAATTTTTATTTCTATACTATGAAATTATTACATTGCTCAACTATTACTTTTTTGTCAATTAAAA
This sequence comes from Murina feae, assembly GCA_004026665.1. Taxonomy (NCBI): domain Eukaryota; kingdom Metazoa; phylum Chordata; class Mammalia; order Chiroptera; family Vespertilionidae; genus Murina; species Murina feae. Next base: position 6,645 of record PVJC01018717.1, on the reverse strand, counting down.
AAAAAGAAAAGAAAACCCTTTGTGCTTATCAAGCTGGCCATATACACAGCAAAGATTTTTTTAAATGCCATTAACAGGTATCAGCACATTTGCCTGCACTGGATACCTGACCAACAGTGTACCCAGGAGAATCTCACATCTCAGAATGGAGAGACACCTCATATCCCATTCAAACCTGAGTAGGGTTTTTTCATTCATGGTGGGGATGTGAGAATGAATTTGATACTGTATCTATTTCAAGCTTTGTGGCCTCCAAGCTTCAACCAATCTATTTTTTCAAGCTTCGTTTCACTTTAGGAAAATGTATTGATCTACCCGGCAAACCATCAGCGCTTCTAAATCATCGGGTAACAGAGTCCTTTGCCGGCAGCTGCTCTGTCAGTCTGCTGGACATACTGGAGGTGTTTTCCTGCCCCAGTGTAAGATCTCACAATAAATATTCCTAAAAGTACTAAAACTATGCAATGTGTGTGTTATTTTTTAATCTTGTTTTTTAAAGAAGATTAGCATTTAAGAGACTTATTTTCTCTATCAGTTTTCTCCTAGAATTTCTAAAATGCTTTCCAACCTCAGCATATAAAGTTTGGAACGCCACTGACTAATTAGAAGGAGGGAGAGAGACACTAACACATTGGTGATAAAGTCACGAAGCCAGCGATTTCCTAGAAACCTCCACATTGGTGGCTCTAAGCCCTGACTCCCCCATCATCCCATTTTCCATCGCTCTCCTCTTTGACGTGCCCCGTGGATTCCTTCTCGAGTTCCTTGTATAAGGGAAAGGGAACAAGAGAGGCAGCAGAGAAGTCCCACAAATTTCCATTCATAACACCTGCAGGGATGACCACCAAAATGGGGTCTAAAACCCACACTCTGTCCCGTGCGAGGCTAGGAGAAGCCTCTAAACTATATGATGAACTGTATTACAGTTTCAAGAAAACCAGCTTTTGTCTGGAGGGAAAACCTTCAAACTCTGAATCTGTTCATCTCTCACTTCTGGTATCAGATCTCAAAAATCTACACCCTGCCTTCAAGCATATCCCCACGAATATTCTAGAGAGTTCTACACTCTCAACAGTGCCTTAGTTTGTCCCAATTTCCCCTTAGTGTACAAAGGAGAGTCTCTCCTATGTGAGCAACGGGCAGTAAAATTCAGATAACAAAACTTTTGTGCTACAACAGACCTGAGACTTTTTGTGCTACAACACCTGGCTCAACCTTCCAGTTCAGAGGGGGGAGGACCATGAGAGGAAAGTAACCTGAGGTGGCAGAGGACAGAGCCTGGGTTCCTTCCCACGGCTGAGGGTTCCTTACCCAGTTCCTGTCATTTTAACTCCTGCTTTATTCCTGTTCCTTCTGGTATGTCTTCCTAGATGAGCAAGCTTCCACCTTTTCCATCTCATGGCACACAAACTAACTACAAAAATTCTGCAGCACAACAAAAAACATATATTTTGCCTATCTGCCAAAAAATAATAGGTATAATTTTGATTCATTCACATGGGACAGCTAGTGTTGGGCTGGCTGCTGTCATTTTTTAATTTGACAAGGGGAAAGAGGTCAGTGCCCTTGACTACACAGTCAGGTATTGCATGTTTTAAAAGTGCTTGCGGAGCCCTGCATAGCGTGGCTCAGTTGATTGAACATTATCCATACACCTCAAGGTTGCTGGTGTGATTCCCCGTCAGGGCACATGCCCAGGTTGTGAGTTCGATTCCCAGTCAGGTTGCATGCAGGAGGTAACTGATGGATGTTTCTCTCTCTCTCTCTCTTTTCCTCTCCCTCTCCCTTCTTCTCTGAAATACATAAAAATATTATTTTAAAAATTCTTGTGGCCCACCAGTTGAAAACTGCTGCCCTAGATGATCACTAACTTGATACTGACTTTAAAATATGGTGGTCATTTTTCTTCACGATTACCACAAATATGCTCACTATATAAAGTGGGGAAGTGCAGCTTTCTTCTGTTGTTTTGTTTTTGTTTTTGTTTTGTTTTGTTTTTCGTTACATGTGCTTGTTTATAGAAAACTTTGAAAGTACAGAACAATATAAAGAACCAGAAAAAAACCATAACCCGTAATCCTACCACCTGGGTTCTCCATGGTTAACATGCTGGCATATGTCCTTCCAATCTTTTTTCTAAACATTTCATGTAATTAAATTCTTCTGCATGTATAATTTTACATCCTGCTTTTCTTTTCACTCAGGCATTTTTCCTATTGAACTCAAGACAACTCTGTGTATATTATATTTCTCTCTCTTCAGCAGGAACTCATTATCTGTCAGAAGGGTAATCAGACACTAAAAATCATGGTCACAGTTTTAGTCTGTGGTTTTGGAATACTTTTGGTCTGTTTTATAGAGGCTGTTTTGAAAGCATTTTTTTGCCAAAAAGCTGTATGTACTTTCTTCTGTTTGTTTACTTGGATCCAGAAAAACCTCCCACTTGAAATGCTGTCTGGCCATATCCTGCCCAACACAAGCCAACATCAATACACATGAATATTTGCATTTAAAATAAGATGCATGTAGAAAGTACCCATTTTAAAAGAGAAAATTACACTGAAGCAAAAAATAAAGTTCTATTATATTAAAAAGGCCATAATTATTAAATAGTCACAGACATTCAACCTTATTATCTCCAAATAGGAGATAAAACCCTCTTCCTCACCTCCATTCTTAGGGGCTGGGCCTGGGCAATTTTAATTTGAAAAATACTTCTCTTACTCTGCCCTGTACAAAGATGATTCCCTTCCTTAAAACTTGTTCATAAAGGTAAAAACACACAGTAGGCTCAACGTTAACCCTCAAATGCTCACCCCACTATGGGGCTGTAGAAGGGCCAGGAGACAATCCACGGCTGGAATGAACTGCACATGGTTGGTGCCTTGTCTACAGTGTCATTCAGGCCCAGCTTTTTGTCTTACAGCAAATAATATGCTATTAAAATCCATATAGGAACCCAACTAAGCCCATTTACAAGGAGAATTTAATCTCTGCCAATATTCTATTTGGAGATTTAAATTGGTCATACTGTAATTAAAATTTAAAAAGACGACATGTGTTAAGTGCATGGCCATATGGCAGTTACATAAAGAGGCTGGCAGATACTCAGGCCAACCCTACCACAAGGCAAATGAGACAGCCATACTTTCAGGGGTGTTGTAAGTAATGTCAAAGCGAGGACACTACACGTGCTTCTACATGGCCTTTGGGTGGAACGGAAGCATCATGCTCCCTCCCAGCCAGCAGTCCTGTCCTTTCTGGGCAGGACCAGGTCCCTTCGACTAAGCGACGATGGCTACTCACCAAAGAAGGGAGCCGTCCTTCGCCTCCCAGCTGAGCTGGGAAGAAGCCAACGTCCTGGCTCAGGTGTAAAGGGTTTTGTGTGAACAGTCCAATCTGAGCTAAGACACAGCCCAGTGGTGTTCAGTAACCCACGGCATGTGAGGACCACTCTGCCAGGAGAAGACATGGTGGAATCGCCACTCTTTCCCTTAGCACTAAGGCCCTCCAGGACCAGCACCGACTGTGTTTCCAAAGACTTTGCAGCTCATCTCTCTTTCCATTATGGCCACCAAGTTAGGGACATTTACATCAAAGGGATTTAGAACTTATATATTTAAGAGTAAAAGTTACACTGAAAAAGTCTCTAGTTAGTACTGAGCGTCGACCTGCAATGCTGACTATGCAGCCTGGTTTAGAGAAAGCATCTGAGGGAGTCCAGCTTCATCTAAGAGAACAACTCTAGCAACCCATTTAACGGTCCCAGACCGAGAAAAGGACGTAACTCATATCCCATCGCCGTGGTAAAGGGTGCAGTGTGGCCCAAAGGTGCGCAGTCACAGGGTCGCTATTGTAAGTCATGTTTGTTCCCAAAAGTTCATTTTTAAAGCCACACAACATCTGTTCCATTTGCCAGGGAAACCTGCTAATTTCTTGTTCCCGATATTGCCATTTCCAACTGGTGTCTAAGACATCTCCAGAAAGCAATGTGTGTCGTCAGTGTTTTACAAGACTTACCTGCAGGCTGTTGTTCAGCAAATCAAAATCACTGTATCTCCTAATAATCTGTAAGAGACAAGACAGCGGCATTTTAATTCAGCAAAGACCATCTCTTTTCATTTTCTTATTTATTTTTGGTTGGCATTCTAGAACCTGGGCACTGGCACTAAGGTCCTTAACTTGCTTAACTTACAGGCCCAGAACACAGGCCTAGCAGTGTGCCCGAGCCAGCTGGGCCATGGGATACTGCCAGCCAAACTCCTAAGACGCCAACAAGTAAGACACAGCAAGGATGTATCTTTTCAGGGCAAATCACCATTTATTTTTTTATTTTTTATTATTTTTAATATATTTTATTGATTTTTTACAGAGTGGGAGGGAGAGGGATAGAGAGTTAGAAACACCAATGAGAGAGAAACATCGATCAGCTGCCTCCTGCACACACCCCACTGGGGATGTGCCCGCAACAAGGTACATGCCCTTGACTGGAGTTGAACCTAGGAACCACCCCTCTCCCCCCCCCCCCCCCCCCCCCCCCCCCCCCCCCCCCCCCCCCCCCCCCCCCCCCCTCCCCCAGTCTGCAGGCTGGCACTCTATCCACTGAGCCAAACCGGTCAGGGCACAAATCACCATTTAGATATCTTTCTTATTAACCAGGCACCTCAAAAGATGAGTTAATGATTTCCCCCCAAAAAAGAAAAAGTTTTACAGAACATAAAATCAAAATTAAAGAGGTGGACAGTTTTGAAGCCATTTCATCCTTGACTGGATAAAACTTCCCCCAATTAAGATCCCACCACGCTGGAGACTGGTCCACACCTGCAGGCAGTGAGCCTACAGCCCACACCTCTCCCAGATTCCCAGTCCTCCTGTGGGCAGACAGTCCAGCTTCCATTGTCTATACCTTCTTTCTTAGTTCTGCCGATGCCATTGATTAGGCCAGTGATGTTCTTTTCTCATCTCATGGCACACATAAACTAATTACTAAATTTCTGCAGCACACCAAAAATATATATTTTGCTAATCTAACAAGAAAAAAGTGTAATATAATTCATTCACACCAGATGGCTATTGCTGTATTGACTGTTGTCAAAAGTCAGTGTCCATAATAATAATAATAATAATAATAATAATAATAATAATAAATATATAAAATCAATAAAATAAAAATAAGTTAGTGCCCCTGACTAAATAGTCAGGTATTGCATGTTTTAAAAATTCTTATGGCAAACCGGTTGAAATTCGCTGGGTTAGGCCATCACCAAATTCTACTAGCTCTTCAGGCTCTGGGAAAGAAATTATTTTATTGTTGAATAGTTTGACTTCAACCATTACTGATGTTTCTCAAATGTTCAGAAGAATTACCTGGAGGTCACCTAGGACCCTGCCACACAGAATTTAATTCAGTAGGTCTAGGGAATCAAACCCGTGACTTTGGCGTATGGGACAACACTCAACCAACGGAGCCACAGCAGCCAGGGCCCAGGAGTGGGTTCTAAATCAGTCTGCCTGGAATTGCCTGATCAACAGTGGTGAGGTAATCCGCCTGGTAAGACCCAGCCTTCCCCTAAGAAAAGGTGCCCTTGCCTGAAATAGTCCACTCTTTTAACTTAGTCCCAGCCACCTGGTGCCTAGAGGAACCTCCTGATTTGTACATCTCATCGCAGCACCTCTTTGGTTGCTACATGGGATACTGCCCAGTTCACCAACGAGGACTTCCAATTTACTCTGTGGAATCTGTGTTCTTTAACAGAGATAAGAGTCAAGCTGGGCTGTGAAGGACAAGGTAAGAAGGGAGATGGGAAGAAACGGCCTCCATACAGAATTCAGCCACCCTCTGCAAGTCAACTAGAAAGACCTCTAGATCTACACAGGAAGTTTTCTCTCTGAGGCCACCACTGAGGAAAACAGAGCCACTATGAGGTAACCAGCAGTAGAAATTGACTATGAGTGAACCCGGGAGTCCATGAAATGCAGTGTCCACACTGTATGTCTAGGGCACTGTCACACCTGCCCACCTGGTGGACTGAACCCTAACTTTCTCACCCAAACCAAGGCTGCAGGATGAGGTTTTAACTACTAGGAACAGAATAAGTAGCTTGCCTGTCCTACTTTGGGTCTAGCCAGAGAACAAAGTCTTAGATACTCTTTATGGTAATATCATATACAAACTAAACCAAATAACTGACAATAGAAAAGCCTTTTATAATATCTGTCTAAAAGCTAAGGATCCAGAGGTGGGCTGGAGGGGGTCACTGGGTGGAAAAGGGGACATATGTAATACTTTCAATAACAAAGATTTTTTTAAGCTAAAGAGTTATATCTAAAATAAATATGATTTATATTTATGCATGTTTCCATTTTTCCAGATTTTTAGATGCCATAAGTCAGAATTTTGTTGAAAAGTTTAAAACACTTTTCTAATCACACACACACACACACACACATACACACACACACACAAATGCTTACCTGCCAGCTGTTTTCTACAGAAATTCCTCTTTGAACCCGAATGATATACTCCTAAAAAAAAAAAAAAAAAGAGCCTCATTTATAAGATACCCAAATCAGAAGATCAAAAATAAGTGAAAATATCAGATAGACTTCAAAGAAAATTACTAGAGAGACAGACAGAGACATTAT
>PVJC01018716.1:0-31040 GCA_004026665.1 Murina feae | reverse complement strand
TCATGTTGCAAAACTGAAATGCTCTATACCTATTGAACAACAGCTACTGTTTTCCCTCTCTCCCCAACCTCTGATAACCACCATTCTACTTTCTGTTTCAGTGAATTTCACTACTTCAGATAGTTTATATAAGTAAAATCATTTTGTGACTAGCTTATTTCACTTACCATAGGTCTCAAGGTTAATCCATGTTAAGATGTCCTTTTTAAGGCTGAAAAATATTCTGTGTGTGTATAAACACATTTTGTTTATCCATCTATCTGTCAGTGGACATTTTGGTTACTTCCATTTTTGGCTGTTGTAAATTATACTATGAATCTGGGTTTGCACATACCTCTTGTGGACCCTGCTTTAAATTCTTTTGGATATATACTAAGAAGTGGGATTGCTAGATTATGTACTTGTATTTTTTTTTTTAATATGTTGCATTCATATTTTTTGGAGAGAGAGAGAGAGAGAGAGAGAGAGAGAGAGAGAGAGAGACATCGATTGGCTGCTCTCCTGCATGCTCCCAAGTGGGGATCGAGCCCGCATCCTAGGCATGTGTCCTACCTAGGAATCAAACTGGTGAACTTTTGGTGCGTGGGACATTGGTCAACCAATGAGCCATTCTGGGTAAGATCATGTAGTTCTATTTTTAAGATTTTGAGGCTTCCTTCATGTTTTCATAGTTGTTGCACCATCTTACATTCCCATTAACAATGCCAAGAATTCTAATTTCTCTATACCTTGCCAACACTTGTTATTTTCTGTTGTTTTGATAGTAGCTATCATAATGGCTGTGAATTATGGCTCTTTATTTTGTGCATCTTAGTGTGTAGTGGTAGCGCATTGTAGTTTTGTATTTCCCTAATAGCTGATGCTAAATACCTTTTCATGTGCTTATTGGCTATTTGTATATCTTTTTTGGAGAAATATTAATTCAGATACTTTACCTCTTTCTAAATTGGTTTGTTTATTTTTTCATTGAATTGTAAGTGTTCTTTATATATTCTAGTTATAAGTCTTTTGTAAGATACATGATTTGCCTTCTATGTTGTCTTTTCACTTTGTTGATAGCATCATTTGGAGAGTTTTTATTTTGAAACACTACTGTATATTTAATTTGCCTTGTATTCTAACAAAAACTAGTATCAGAGATAGGGGAAGGTTTGTATTGAAGCCCCTTACACGTCCAGCGTGTTTCAGGATTCCTGTTCAGGGTTCGAGTTCTGAAGGAGGCCGCACACAAAATGAAGAGAGAGAGACTAGAAGAGAATCAATTTGGAAACTGGGGGACCAGGCGTGGCATCTTTCCTCTACCAGGGTAGACTGCCCACTGATGCCTGAGTCTCACCAGCCTTTTATTGAGTCTCTGAGAAAACAACAATATCCTTAGGCAGGAAATTCCAAGGAAGAATTTTACATGTAATTAACAATGTTTCAACTTAAACAATGGGTGCATAGCTCTGACCTTTCAGAGCAACCAAAGTAGGTTAAAAACAATCAGTTTCCAGCATCAAAATAATCAGTTTCCAGCAGCTTTGCTTTGATTTACTTATATTTAAAATGTCTTTCACAGAGAAATAAGATAACTGAAATGTTTATTTAATGCCTATAAGCATACAGGAGGAAATAAAGGTTTAAAAACTGATTTTTAAATCTGAGGTAAAAGACAATAGGGAAAGCCAATAATTTATTACCCTTTGTTTCCATGTGATTTTGGTTACTAATTTGTACTAATTGTTTTTTCCCCCTTATATAGGGAAAAGTAATAGAACCTCTGAAAGATTTTCATAAAGATGAAGTAAGAGTTTTAGGCAGAGAACTCGGACTTCCAGAAGAGTTAGTTTCCAGGCATCCATTTCCAGGTAAAATTAAAATTGAATTGTTTGATTTGTTCTTAGACCTTTATGTTGAAGAAAAATCAATTCAGACAATTTTGAAAGAATTTGTTATCACAAGGAAAATGTAACTTGAGAGAAAGAAAAAGGTGTGTAGGGAGTAAACATTGTTTTTAGTGTCTAGTGTGTATACTTCATTTTATTAGTTATTTTTTGTTACATTTATATTTAAACTAAATTTGTGCACTCGGTTGGGGGGATGGGTCCCTCAGCCCTGCCTGTGCCCTCTAGCAGTCTGGGACCTCTTGGGGAATGTCCACCTGCTGGCATGCCTGGCTAGACTGGGTGAGGGACTGATGGCTGTTTGCAGTCTGGCCATGCCCCCCAGGGGGACCCTCACCCCATGGCGGTGTGGCCAGCCTGGGTGAGGGGCTAAGGGCCATTTTCAGGCTGGCCACAGCCCTTCAGGGTTCGGGTCCCTACTGGAGTGTCTGGAAGCAGGTTTCTGGGGTTTATTTATCTTCTATAATTGAAACTTTGTTGCCTTGTGCAGAGGCCACAGCCTGCCTAGGCAGGCAACAAAGACTTCCGTTTGCTTCAGCTCCATGGCTTCTATAATTGAAACTTTGTTTCCTTGAACGGAGGCCACAGCCAGCTTAGGCAGGCAGTTTCCTCCATTTGCTCTAGCTCCGTGACTGCCAGCCGCCATCTTGGCTGGGTTAATTTGCATATTGCCGCTCTGATTGGCTGGTGGGTGTGGCTTAGGTGTAACGGAGTGAGGGTTAATTTGCATATTACTCTTTTATTAGATTAGATTAGATATTATATAATGCCGAAGTTATATGATGACATCATTTTGCCATTAGATGAGAAAACCAAGGAATAGAAATATTTTAATAACATTGCCACACAATTATCAGTGTCAGAGCTGGAATTTGTATATTTTTTCTATGATACCATGATGGAAGACACGGTTGAAACTTGGTTCTCTGAAATCCTTTTGCCATGGCTCATTTATCTGAATGGCAAAACGACTTCTTTGCACAGGCCGTATGTAACTAATTTATAACAAATAAAAAATACTCAGATGAAATAGTTATTTTGTCATATAGAAAAACAGAGGTGATAGTTGTTTAAAGTTGGGATTGAGAATCTTGTTTTTTAAATGAGTTCTTGAATCCGGGCAAGTTTTTGTACTTCAGTTTTAGGCTCTCAGCATTTGGTGATGAGTAGAGAAAATGGTTTAATGAAATTTTAAAAAGTAATAGCTTCTTGAGTGCTGGATGTGCTAGGCATTTTGCTGCTTATTTTACAAACACTGTCTTATTTGATGCTCACAATAGAAACTACTTACAATGGTGATAAATCAATTATATAAAAAATAATAAATTTTCCAGTCAGTAAAACTAGAAAAAAAAACCTTTAAGTGGCACATGGATATTAATTTTTGGAAGGGTTTTTTATTTTGGGAGTAGTGACATTTTTATATTAAAATTTCAAACTAACATTTAAATTATTGCTCTTCACTTTAGGTCCTGGTCTGGCAATTAGAGTAATATGTGCTGAAGAACCTTACATTTGTAAGGACTTTCCTGAAACCAACAACATTTTGAAAATAGTAGCTGATTTCTCTGCAAGTGTTAAAAAGGTAATTATGTTAGATTTATATTAGTATATTACTAGAGGCCCGGAGTATGAAAATCTTGCACTTGGCGGAGGGGTGGGGGGAGTGTCCCTCAGCTCGGCCTGCGCCCTCTTGCAGTCTGGGAGCCCTTGGGGGATGTCTGGCTGCTAAGGAGGTGGGAGAGGCTCCTGCCACCACCACTGTATTCACGAGCCGTGAGCCTAGATTCTGGCTGAGCGGCACTCTCCCTGTGGGAGTGCACTGACCACCAGTAGGCAGCTCCTGCATTGAGCGTCTGCCCCCTGGTGGTCAGTGTGCATCACAGCGATCCTTTCTTCTGCAGTTCAGTCGATTTGCATGCTAACCTTTTATTATATACTAGGGGCCCGGTGCACAAAAATTTGTGCACTCGGGGGTCCCTCAGCCTGGCCTGTGCCCTCTCACAGTCTGGGACCCCCTCGGGGGATATTCACCTGCTGGCGTGCCTGGCCAGCCTGGGTGAGGGGCTGATGACTGTTTGCAGGCTGCCCACAGCTCCCATTGACCCAATGTCCCAGCCAGGCTGGCTGGAATCAGGTTTCTGGGGTTTATTTATCTTCTGTAATTGAAACTTTGTTGCCTTGAGCCGAGGCCTAGGCAGGCAACGAAGCCTCCTGTTTGCTCTACCTCCATGCGGCCTCCATCTTAGCTGGGTTAATTTGCATATGGCCGCTCTGATTGGCTGGTGGGCATGGCTTGCCTGGTGGGCATGGCTTAGTTGTGATGGAGTAAGGCCTCAATTTGCATATTATTCTTTTATTAGATTAGATAGGATAGGATGAGAGTTTTAAACAGACAAAACTAATCAGTATAAGGAATTGAATGGATTCCTGTACTCCAGTAGAACTTACAGTTCATTATTTGAAATTTCAGAGTAATTTTCATTATTTGAAAATTCAGAGTAATTTTACTTTTGGAATGACTATGAAGAAAATATTCTACATAAACACTTAAAATGCAGACTCCTATTTTCAGTTATACAGCAGCTTGGATACCCTGAAACCCTAAAAATGCTAGAAATGAAAAGGTGCTTGCTTTATTTATTTATTTATGTTTTATTGTTGCCTCCCCCCCCCCCCCAAGTTTTCATATTATTACTTTTTTTAAAAATTGTTTAAAGTATTACATACTTTAGTGCATGAAATTGGTGCATGTGTAGGGTCCCTAGGCCTAGCCTGCGATCAGGATTGATCTGTGGGGCTACCAATGGGGTGATTGAGGCCCCCACTTGCACCTGCCTTGACCTGGTGCAGCCCACTCATTGGCCCTACCCTCTGCTGCCACCACGGGTTGCCTCTCTCTGCTGGGCAACCAGTGGGTTGATTGGGGGACCCCGCTTGCAACTGCCTTGGCTGGCCTGGCACTACCCACCAGCCGGTCCCACCCCCTGCTGCCACCAGTCGGGGCTTGAGGGATGGGGGCAGCTCTTGCATTGAGTGTCTGCCCGCTGGTGGTCAGTGAGCATCATAGCAATGGGTTGTGTTGCTGTTTGGCCAATTTGTATATTAGAGTTTTATATAGATAGATATAGATAGATGTTTCTTTTTTCCCCAATCGACCCCTCCCCGGCCACTCCCATCCCCAAGGACAAGACCCCACTACCCCAGAGTCCATGTCCGTTAGTTATTCTAATATGCATGCATACAAGACCCTCTGAGGTTTGATGGTCTGTTTGGTATTTCTTTGTTTCTGAATCTGTTTTTTTTTCCAGCTTATGTTGTTCATTATATTTCACAAATGAGTGAGATCATGTGATATTTATCTTTTTCTGACTGGCTTATTTCGCTTAGCATAATGCTCTCCAGGTCCACCCATGCTGTTGCAATGGTAGGAGTTCCTTCCATTTTACAGCAGCGTAGTATTCCATTGTGTATATGTACCACAGAGTTTTCATCCACTCATTTGCTGATGAGCACTTAGTCTGTTTCCAAATCTTAGCTATGGTAAATTGTGCTGCTATGAACATAGGGATGCATATATCCTTTCTAATTGGTATTTCTAGTTTCTTGGGATATATTCCTAGAAGTGGGTTTACTGGGTTGAATAGGAATTCCATTTTTAACTTTTTAAGGAAACTCAGTACTGTTCTCCACAGTGGCTGCACCAGTCTGCATTCCCATCAGCAGTGCAAGAAGCTTCCTTTTTCTCCACATCCTCACCAGCACTTGTCATTTGTTGATTTGTTGATGATAGCCATTCTGGCAGATGTGAGATGGTACCTCATTGTTGTTTTGATTTTGCATCTCTTAGATGATTAGTGACTTTGAACATGTTTTCATATGTCTTTTGACCTTCCATATGTCCTCTCCTGAAAAGTATCTATTTAGGTCCTTTGCCCATTTTTTGATTGGATTGTTTATCTTCCTGTTGGTAAATTGTATGAGTTCCCTGTAAATGTTGGAGATTAAAACCTTATCAGAGATAACATTGGTGAATATATTCTCCCATGCAGTGGGCTTTCTTGTTTTGTTGATGGTTTATTTTGCTATGCAGAAGCTTTTTATTTTGATGTAGTTCCATTTGTTTATTTTCTGAAAAGGTGTCTTAAAATACTTTATATGTGTTATAAGAAAACAAGGGGCATTATTTCAGGTGCAGATTGAGGATGAATGGAAAAGTCTTCCAGTCCATCTGTAGTTTTGGTGCCTAAATTCATAACCTGTGTTGTCTGAAAACCTGCAAGCTGAGAATTCAATTCTTATTTAAAGTGGACCTTGGTTGGTAGTGCTTCCAGGTGTCAGACAAGAAGCAATATAAATTAATTTACTCTTTGAAATATCTTCAAGCAGGCCTCAAAGAATTCCCATATATACAGTTCTAGCAAATATGAGCTTATCATAAAAAGTTACAAAATATGTATAGAAAAAGGGCTCCATGAATGACAGCTAGTGGAAACTAGTAGAAAAGCCTCAAACACTTAAAATACTCGAAGTAGCAGATAGATAATATAAAGTACATAAAATTAAAAGAAGCAGTAGATAATAAGGTATATGACAAGAGTATAAAAATGACTGCGCAGTTTTTAAAAATTTGTAGAAATTAAAATAATAGCTGAAATTAAGCAGCTATAGAAAGATGTTAAGAAATTATCCAGAAATCAGAACAATGGATAGAAGTTAAGATAGAATGAAAAGGTCATCTTTAACATATTTTCAGAAGGGGGTAATAGACAAAAATATTTGAATTTCTCTATACTGGTTGAAACCATGCCTCAGATTCAGGAGAACATAAACCATTGCTATCAGAATAAATGAAAAGAATTTGATACTGAGTTGGCATACCCAGCAAAACTACATCCTGCCAAAGACAAAGCAGCTGCGGAGGAAAGTTTGTTTTACTTTACAAAGGAAAGACTAGTATACAGAAAGTGGTAGTAAAAGCAAGAAGACTTCAAAGTCCCAAGAGAAAATAATGGTGAACAATAGTGAACAGATACACTGTCTTCTTAAAGTAGGCCAAAATAAAGACATTTTCAGATACACCCCTTGGCTGTGTATTAAAATCATCTGGGGGGGCTTTTTTTTTTTAGTATGTTTTTATTAATTTTAGAGAGAGAGAAATATAGACCGGCTGCCTCCTGCTGCGTGCCACCTACTCGGGATCCAGCTGGAAAACTGGCCATGTGCCTTGACCTGGAATCAAATCCTGTTGACCTTTTGTTGCATGGAACATCACTCAACCATCTGAATCACACTGGCTAGGGTTGGGGGTGCTTTTGAAGTACACTATGCTTGGACCCCTTCTTCCTAGACTTTCTTATTTAATTCAAGATAGAACCTGATTATACCAATTAATTTGAGTGTACAGCGAGGCTTGAAAACCACTGTTATTTTATTTTATTTTTTGAGAACCGTTATTTTTAAGGGCTGACTTTAGGAGAAGCAAAAGGATCTCAGGAGAAAAGTTTGATATAAAAGAAAAAAGTGGTAAACAAAAGAAAATGGTAACATTCAAGCAAACAAGGAATATATAATAAAAATAATGATCTGTAATTATTGGTGTTTATTTTTAAAATATTACAATAATATGTAGTTAAAATAACATGTAAACCACAAGAGGATTGATTGGAGTTAAACCATTTAAAGATGTTTGCATTGTTTGCCAAATGGTTAGAGAGATTTTCTTGTTAAGTATGCATGTTAATATTTAAGGGGAACTCTAAAAGAATAAAAATAGGGTTAGGGTTTATACTGCATAGTACACATAAGTCAAAGAGAAATGCCCAATAGGATCTATTGCTATAAAATAGTAAATGTAGATATCTAAGAGAGTAATAGATTCCAAAAGAGTGAGTAGCTTATTTCTTGAAACCTTAAGAAATATCTGTCTTTTTTCAGCCGCATACGTTATTACAAAGAGTCAAAGCCTGCACAACAGAAGAGGATCAAGAGAAGCTGATGCAAATTACAAGTCTGCATTCGCTGAATGCCTTCCTGCTGCCAATTAAAACTGTAGGTGTGCAGGTGAGTTGTGTGAATTCATTGCCCTGTGACATAACTTTCTGCTGATGTTCTTTTCACTATTGTTTAAATAGGAATGATTTAGAGAAATGAAATATGAAAATACGTAAAACGGTAATGTTTTATATAATATTTATGGAGTGAACAAGGTTATAGGAACTCAGTATTCGGGCTGAGATCTTGTAGCTTTCTGTTTGTTTGTTTTTTATTTTTAAATAAATTTTATTGATGTTTTTACAGAGAGGCAGGGAGAGGGATAGAGTTAGTAACATCGATCAGCAACCAAGGTACATGCCCTTGACCAGAATCAAACCTGGGACCTTTCAATCCGTAGACCAGCGCTATCCACCGAGCCAAACCGGTTAGGGTGGACCTTATAGTTTGGGAACATCTGTCATCTCTAACCAAAAGTAAAAATTCAAAGAATGACTTGCTTTAGGGTTTGCTTGCTTGCTTCTGCCTTGAAGGATAGTCACCAAGAGGTAATGTTCTCATTTTTCCTTCTTGGTATGAAATATACTATTGCTTTAGAAGTCTTCAATTGCAAGAAGGCCCCTAAGGAATATTATGCACCACTTAGGTCTCGTTCTCAACTTGTATATTTCTTAAACTAGTGCTCTATTTCTTTTGTGTCTTCTCTCTTTTAGCTTTGATAATGTACAAATCACATTTTTGTATTTATTGTTCTGTCTTTCCAATTGTAAAAGCAAGTAAGGATCATATAGTTTTTACTTTTATAATGCTATTCATAATCCTATATAATAAAAGCCTAATATGCTAAGTGTCTGGTTGTCCATTTAACCAATCAAAGCATAATATGCTAATGATATGTGAAGGCTGCTCAACTGCTCACTATGACATGCAGTGACCACCAGGGGGCAGTTGACTGGTTGACCAGTTATTATGACCTGCACTGACCACTAGGGGGAAGACGCTCTGACTGATAGCTTAGCTTGCTACTGGGGTCCAGCCTATTGGGAATGAGCCTGAGCGGGCATGCCCTGGAGCCCTCCTCTCGTCCTTTCCAGGCTGGCCAACCTCCTGTGTCCCTCCCAGGCCCTGATCATGCTCTGGTGGGGTCTCTCAACCTGGCCTGCGCCCACTCGCTATCCGGAACCCCTTGGGGATGTTGGAGAGCCAGTTTTGGCCTGACAACAGAACAACTGGTCGCTATGATGTGCACTGACCACCAGGGGGCAGATACTCAGTGCAGGAGCTTCCCCCTGGTGGTCAGTGTGCTCCCACAGGGGAAGCATCGCTCAGCCAGAAGCTGGGCTCATGGCTGGTGAGTGCAGCGGTGGTGGCGGGAGCCTCACCCACCTCCATGGCAATGCTAAGGATGTCCAACTGAGGGACCTTGCCCCTCTACCCCCCCCCCCCCTCCCCCCCCCCCCGAGTTTACGAATTTCATGCACTTGACCTCCATTTAGATTATGTTAAGTTCTCTTTTGTTTATATGCTCTTCAAGTGAAAAAGGAAGGGTTTTTTTTGGTTAGAGTTTGTAGTAAAATGAAAACCAGGAAATATGTCAATAATTTAACTTAGTGATTTGAGTGTCAGGTATTGGGTTAATGTGTTTATAATGGCCTTGTAGAATAGAATTATGTATGGAAGAAAATAAACTGTTTTAGAGATTATTCATGTAAAACCTAATATAGTCTTTTTCCTGAATTTGTTGGATGAGTGACTTTTTAAGAAATGAAGCTTATTTAGGTTGCACTACTCTTCCATCACAATGAAAGTTCCTTTTGTGGTTAGGCATTTAACTTTATTCTGGTCTCTTAGGCCTTTGGAGAGCCTTGGAAGCCCAGCAAAAATCCTAATTTACAGTTAGTATAGTAATGAAGTTTATTTTCTAAATCCCAAAGTAAGCCATACTTGTGAGAGAAAAAAAAACACAAAATGCAGTACATTTAAAAGTAATTTTTTCTATTGTTGCTTTCCAGTTGTGTTGTATATGTTCTTCCAGATACAGTTATTTTAACAAGACAATAAAGGGAATTACAGACTCACTTTTTTAACTTAACATAATGAACTTCTTTTCACGCTATTGCAGATTATTTTTAAGTGCTGGCTTGTATTTCATATATGGTTATATCATACTATAATCATCCCTGTACGTATGGACATTTAAACTGCTTTCAGTATTTCAATGTTTCAGGCATTTCAGTAAGTAATGTTTTATTTCTTTAAGTAGTTGCTCATGTGCTTCTATAAGCTCATTTCCTATTTCCTGGATTAAAAACATATACATTTATTTGATTACTAGGGGCCTGGTGCACAAAAATTTGTGCACTCGGGAAGTCCCTCAGCCCGGCCTGTGCCCTCTCGCAGTCTGGGACTCCTCAGGGGATGTCCACCTGCTGGCGTGCCTGGCCAGCCTGGGTGATGGGCTGAGGCCCGTTTTCAGGCTTTCAGGCTGCCAACAGCTCCCATTGACCCAACGTCCCAGCAAGGCTGGCTGGAAGCAAGTTTCTGGGGTTTATTTATCTTCTATAATTGAAACACTGTTGCTTTAAGCTGAGGCCTAGGCAGGTAACGAAGCCTCCTGTTTGCTTCAGCTCCGTGGCTTCTATAATTGAAACAATGTTGCCTTAGTAGAGGCCCAGCCAGCCTAGGCAGGCAGTTTCCACCATCGCTGGTGCAATGGAAGCCTCCTGTTTGCTTCAGCTCTGTGGCTTCTATAAGCGCAACTATGTTGCCTTGAGCAGAGAGAGGCCCAGCCAGCCTAGGCAGACAGTTTACTCCTGGTGCAATGGAAGCCTCCTGTTTGATCTAGTTCTGTGGTGGTTGGCCTCCGTCTTGGCTGGGCTAATTTGCATACAGCCACTCTGATTGGCTGGTAGATGTGGCTTGGCTGGTGGGCGTGGCTGAAGCATTCCGGAGAAATGGTCAATTTCAATATTACTCTTTTATTAGAGTAGACTAGAGGAATGGTGCACGAAATTAGTGCACTTTGGGGGGGGGGGTCCTCAGCCCGGCCTGCGCCCCCTCGCAGTCCAGAACCTCTCACTTTTTACTGCCTGCCTGCAGAGGAGGTAGGAGAGGCTCCTGCCAGTGCTGCTGCACTCACCAGCTGTGAGCCTGGCTTTTGGTTAAGTGGTGCTCCCCCTGTGGGAGCGTACTGACTACCTGGGGGCAGCTCCAGCATTAAGCATCTGCCCCCTGGTGGTCAATGTGCATCATAGTGACCAGTCGTTCCGCTGTTCGGTCAATTTGCTTATTAGGGTTTTATTATATAGGATATGATTTTCATCTTTTTAATATATTATCTATATAGACATATATTTTATTGACTTCAGAGAGGAAGAGAGAGGGAGAGATAGAAACATCAATGATGAGAGAGAATCATTGATCGGCTGCCTCCTGCATGCCCCCTACTGGGGATCAAGCAGTAATCCGGGCATATGCCTTTGACCAGAATCTAACCTGGGTTCCTTCAATCCACGGGCCAATGCTCCATCCTCTGAGCCAAACTAGCTAGGGCAAAATCATATATATCTTAAACTTTAATAGGTACTGTCAAATTAGTATTCACATAGGCTAAATTCTCATTTTTTTCAGTATACTGGTTATTAGGGTAGTTTAATGACTTTTTAAAAATTGCTTTTTAGTATAATTTGATTTTTTTAAAAAGAAAATTACTTGGATTAAACAGGACAAAGAAAAAGGGAATTAATATTATTACCAGTTTTATTCACTTGTTTTTAAATAACTTTTTAAGCTCACTTTTATTTTTTATTTCTGACTTAAGAATCCATTTTTCATCTAATCAACATGGGCAGATCTTGCCTTCCACATTAAGTGTGCTGGCTGCCCACCATTGGGCGGGTACTAAGAATGAGATCCCAGTGGGCTTCTGGCATGTGTTGAATAAATTCTTAAAATTACCGTGACACTTTATGTCTGAAGTGATTTAGGAATTTAATATGAGATTTAAATTTAGGATTTATTTATATTATTAGAGAAGTATTCATATATCCTCTATGTAATAAAAGGGTAATATGCAAATTGACTGACCAGCAGAACGAGTGGTTGCTATGACATTCACTGATCACCAAGGGGCAGACACTCAACACAGGAGCTGCCCTCTGATGGTCTGAGCACAGCTCAGCCACAAGCCAGGCTAATTGCTGATGAGTGTAGCGGCAGTGGTGGGAGCCTCTCTGGCCTTCCTGGCAGCACTAAGCATGTCCAACTGACGGCTCCCAGACTGCTAAAGGGTGCAGGCCAGGCTGAGGAAGGTCCCCACTACTCCCTACCACACCCCACCCCCCAGCACAAATGTCATGCACTGGACCTCTAATACTTTTATAAATAAGTGTGTTTTTTTTCCAAAAAGGATTACTTTTAATGGTGTCATCATGCATGAAATGTTTTCTGGTCCATTTTTTTACTTCAACAAAACCATTACAATTATTTTTATTTATTTTTCGTTGTCTAAGTTTTACATATGTCTTGTTTTTCCCCACCACTTTATACCCCTCACTCCCCACCCTCTCCTCAGCCATCCATTCTCACCCTGGGCAAGTCCCTAATACCCTAGTGTCTGTGTCCATTGGTTATGCTAATATGCCTGCATAAAAGTCCTTTTGTTGCTCTCTAAACCACCCTCCTCCCCCCCAGCCATTTGTCTCTGGATCTATTCTTGTTCATTACATTCTATTGTTCATTATATCCCACATACGAGTGAGATCATGTGATATTTATTTTTCTCCGATGGGCTTATTTCGCTTAGCATAATTCTCTCCAGTTGCATCCATGCTGTTGCAAATGGTAAAAGTTCCTTCTTTTTTTTTTTTTGAATGAATGAATTTGCAAATGACTTTTATTTATATTGTGATGTATACAATCAGTGAAACTACGGGCATTAACTAGGGAGGAATGTTTGAATGAAAAGATCAGTTGATTGATTGATTGATTGATTGATTGATTGATTTGAGAGAGAGAGAAGAAGGGAGGGGGAGAGAAACATCAATTTGTTGTTCCACTTATTCACCCACTCATTGGTTGATGTATGTGCCCTGACTGGAGATGGAACTCAAAACCATGGTGTATCCAGGACAACTGACCAACTGAGCTACCCTGCCAGGGCTGGAGTGATCAGTTTATTAAGTGACCAGTTCATTAGTGAATGTTGTCATCTTATGATAACTTTTAATTCCATAAGTCACATTGCTAGCACTAAGATAACAAATACCTTATAATGAAAATCCTTGCATTAAAAATTTTCTTTTTTTATTGGAAAATACACACTCAGAATGTGTAAAAATATATGCACAGTCTATCAAGTAATTATAACGTGATTAAGAATAGAATATTAGAGTGTTAAAGCCCTGTGCCCCTTTCCAGTTATAAACATTTCCCTTCCACTTAAGTAACCATTATCCTGACTTTTACAGTGATAATTTCCTTGCTTATTTTCTATATGTTTACCACATATGTATGCATTCCTAAACTTACTTGAACTTGGCACAGTTGGTATAATATGTCATTGTGTTTGTAAGATTCATATAGCAGGTGAATCTTACATTGTGTTTGTAAGATTCATCTAGCAGGTGGCTGTGGTTTATTCATTTTCATTGTTGTATAGAATTTAATTTTATGAATATGCCACAAGTTACCTATTCTGTCAATAATAAACATTTGAGCCCAGGTGGCATGGCTCAGTGGTTGAGCAATAACCTATGAACTAGGAAGTCACGGTTGGATTTGCAGTCAGGGCACATGCCTGGGTTGTGGGGCTGGATACCCAGTGTGGGGCGTGCATCTCTCATTATTGATGTTTCTATTTCTCTCTCTCTCTCCCTCTCCCTTCCTCTCTGAAATCAATAAAAATGTATTTTAAAAATAGTAACAATGAACATTTGATTACCAGATTCTGGAGCTTCTGGCCATTATGAATATTGGTATAAACAATCTTGTTTCATGTCTCCCAGCACACATCTGCATACATTTAAGTGAAATATAAACCTAAGACTGTGATTGTTGGGTCATAGACTATGACTATATATATAAAAGCCTAAGCGACTGTTCGACTGGTAGCTATGATGCACACTGACCACCAGGGGCAAACACTCAATGCATAGACATGGAAACATGGAGTAGACTGATGTTTGTAGTAGTAGATTGCACCCTTTTGCAATCCGGGACCCCTTGGAGGATGTCAGGCTACTGATCTCGACCCGATCCCTGCAGGCCAGGCTGAGGGACCCCACATTACTAGATGCTGCCAAATAGTTTCCAAAGTGGTTGTACCAATTTGCATGGCCATGAAGAGTGCTGGAGAGATCTTGCTGTATATCCTCAGGAACAGTTGCTATTACAGAAAAAGTTCCTTTTTTATAGTGGTGTAGTATTCCATTGTGCAGATATACCATAGGTTTTTAATCCACTCAATGTGCAAAACCATTAAAATTATTGAATGCATTTTTACTTTCAGGGTGATTGTCGTTCCTACAGTTATGTGTGTGGAATCTCCAGCAAAGAAGAGCCTGACTGGGAATCTCTTGTTTTCCTGGCTAGGCTTATACCTCGCATGTGTCACAACATTAACAGGTATGTTCTACAGTGGGAGCAGGGGATAAGGTGTAATGGAAGGATAAGTTGTTGTTGTTTTTTAATATGTTTTTATTGATTCCTTTAGAGAGAGAATAAGGGAAAGGAATAGAGAGATAAAAACATCAATGATAGAGAAGTATCATTTGGCTGCTTCCTGACTCCCCAAACTGCGGATCGAGCCCAAAATCTGGACACGTGTGCCTTGACTGGGAATCAAACTGGTGACCTTTTGGTTCATGGGGTGACCTTCAAACACTGAGCCACGCCAACTGGGCAAGGTGTTTTTTTGAGGGACCAAAAGGCTCAAGTGTAGATACAGATATATCTACTTAGGTCACAATTGAGTAGATATTTAATATCTTGTGTTTTGTTTCTTCAACACAATGCATTTATCTGCTTTAAAAAAAGCAGTTTTAAGTCATCTCTTCCAAATTAGCAGCTTACACTACCTATTTTATGGTAACATGTTTTATTCCAAAGGATTGAAAAAAATGTCTGAAGCCTATAGAATTACAAGTTAGGCTTAGTTAATTTAATAATAATCTCAGGAAATCAAAGAAAAGAAATAGGCATATGCCAGATATCATTAAAATAACTTCATGTACAATTTATTTTCAATTTAGTTTTTCACATTTATTTTTCCTTTAATTAGCATGTTAATTTTTATGTTGGATATATCAATAGCTGATTTATAATCTTTGTCTATTTTACAGTACATTATCCTTTGTATAGTTCAAAATCTCAACGTGTTTGGTAACAGATTGCTCATTAAATATCCTTATTTCACAGTTGTTCACTCTTCTCTAGTCTTGTTTATGTTTTGTTTTTTCAATGGGTATGGGGTAGTTAACAACCAAAAATGGTGTTTTAGTTTATTCAAATTTGCTGCAGAAATTAGAAATCTTTCCATTGGTGGTTCCTAGCAGAGTGTGTATTGTTCTCTAACTGCCTGCTGCTGGGGCCTTCCAGACATGGAGTCACAGGGAAACTATGTTTTTTGCTGGTGGGAATATGCCTACTAAAAGGTTTACTGCATAGTAAACCTAAGGTACCCAAATAAGGAAGCACCGTTAATACACTGAAAAAGAGTGAATTTTAAAATAAATAGTGGTAAGTTTATAAATACTATTTTTATTTACTTATTATATAAACAATTTTTATTGATTGAATTTGTCTGCCAAGACATGGCAGCTCTGCAGTTTGAGCCAGCAGGGCTTTAATTTTTGTCACTTGGAAATCAGTATGTGGAAGATGGGAAGGGCTAGCAAATAGCATATCCTCCATCTGCATATCATGGTGCTTACTCTATTTGCTGTTGTTAATCCTCACCTGAGAATATTTTTCCATGGATTTTTAGGGAGTGGAAGGGAGATGGGAGAGACAGAGAGAAAAACACACATCAACTGGTTGCCTCCCACATGTGCTCCAACCTGGCCAGGGATGGACCTGCAATAGAGGTATATTCCCTTGTCTGGAATCTAATCTGGGATGCTTCAGTTCACAGACCAACACTCTTATCCATTGAGCCAAACTGGCTAAGATTGTAATTAACTCTTTTGAATGGAGATAATTGTTTTGATTAAAGTAATGGCCCATAGTTCATCTTCTGAATGATGCTAATACTTAAACTTTAGAGGTCAAATGGAATATTTTCTTTCCCTATTTTTTTTTTTTATTAAATCTTTATTGTTCAGAATATTACAGATGTTCCTTTTTTTTAACTCCCGTAGCTCCCCTTCACCTGGTTCCCCCCATCCTAACCCCGTGCCCTTACCCTCCCCCACTGTCTTCATCCATAGATGTAAGATTTTTGTCCAGTCTCTTCCCCTACCACTCACATCCCCTTCCCCCTGAGAATTGTCAGTCTATTCCCTTTCTAGGCCCTTACTTCTACTCACCAGTTTATTCTGTTCATCAGATATTTCTATTGACTTAACACTTTGTAATTGGGCATTTTCCCGCCAAATCATGTCATAACTCGGGCTTTTTTGACATTTTCTCGCCAAAATTACACTTTCCGTAAAATATTCGTATCTTTCGATCTATTTGATATTTTTGTATGAAACTTTCAGTGTTTTAGTTTAAAAAGAGGTCTCTATTTACTTTGCAAAATATGTGTTATTGTATTTTTTATGTACACAAAATTACTACATTCTAGGTAAACATAAAAAAACACTCTTTCACAATCAAAATAATTTTATTTATACAAAATTGCAATATTTTTTCAAAATTTTCAACAGATCTTATAAAAAAAACTATAACCTAATAGTGCTTCACTGTGTGGTAGTGTTCAAAACACTTTCCTTTGTGCAGGGGTACATTACAAAACTTGCACATGTACCGCATTTCACTGCGTAGTTTATGAGAGGCACATACATGACAACGACGTAAAACATTTTTATTTTTGCTGGTTCCAACTAGAGGTTCCAATGTATGTTTCCTCATGTCCATTGACAGTCTTCCTGGTGGATCCGATTTTACTCATTTCCCGCAAAAAAATGTGTTAATTGTTATATTCACTGGGTGATAGATATGTATTTGTTGTCACTTTGTTGTTCATAATTTTTATTTTTTACCTTTTTCTTCTTTTAAAGAATGCCCTTCAGCATTTCAGGTAATCCAGGTTTGGTGGTGATGTACTCCTTTAGCTTTTTCTTGTCTGTGAAGCTCTTTATCTGACCATCAATTTTACATGATAGCTTTGCTAGGTAGAGTAATCTTGGTTGTAGGTTCTTGCTATTCATCACTTTGAATATTTCTTGCCACTCCCTTTTAGCCTGCAAAGTTTCTGTTGAGAAATCAGTTGACAGTCGTATGGGTGCCCCCTTGTAGGTAACTGCTTTTCTCTTGCTGCTTTTAAGATTCTCTCTTTGTCTTTTGCCCTTGGCATTTTAATTATGATGTATCTTGGTGTGGTCCTCCTTGGATTCTTTTTGTTTGGGGTTCTCTGCGCTTCCTGGACTTGGAAGTCTATTTCTTTCACCAGGTAGGGGAAGTTTTCTGTCATTATTTCTTCAAATAGGTTTTCAATCTCTTGCTCTCTCTCTTCTTCTGGTACTCCTATAATTCTGATGTTGGTATGCTTAAAGTTGTCCCAGATGCTCCTTACACTATCTTCACACTTCTGGATTCTTTTTTCTTTTTTCTCTTCCAGTTGGGTGTTTTTTGCTTTTTCATTTTTCAAATCTTTGACTTGATTCTTGCGAACCTCTAGTCTGCTGTTGGATCTCTGTATAATATTCTTTATTTTAGTCAGTGTTTGCTTAATTTCTAGTTGGCCCTTTTTCATATCCTCGAGGGTCTCACTAGATTTATTGAGGGTCTCACTAAATTTATCGGCGGTTTCTAGAAATTCTTGAAAAACCTTAAAACCGTGGTTTTGAACTCTATATCCAGTCATTTGCTTTCCTCCATTTCTGTCCTTTGTGATCTGTTTCTTTGTTTCCACATTTTGGCTGCTTCCCTGCGTTGCTAGAGTGGTGTTTTCTCTCCCAGCTGCAATCTGTTAAGTTAGGCTGCAGGCAGACAGGAGCACAGCTTGGGTGGGGTTGTAAATTGGGTGGGGCGGGGTCTCAGAATCACCGGGGTGGAGCAGCCCACGATGGCTTCCCCTCAGCCGGCTCCGCAGCTTTTCCCTGTTTTGGCGTCTCCACGCCCTGGCGTTTGCACTCCCCTGAGTCTCAGAGCTCCGCGTCAGTGATGGCTGCGAACAGCTCTGCTAGAAGCCACTCGTCTTCCCCTTCGTTGCCAGACAGCCCACACTGAGTTCAGTGCAACCCCAGTTCTTGTAATCCCTTACAAGCTGCGGACCCAGGTGCCACCGCCACCGTTTCGCCTGCGCGTCCGTACCTCTCATTTTTGGCGCCAAGAACTTCTACTCAGTCTCAATGCACTCCTTCTCTTGCCTTCTAGTTGTAAAGCTTCCAGTCCCTTGGTTCTGGAGGATGGATGTTTAGCTTTATAGTTGTGTTTTTTAATGTGGTTGTGGGAGGCTGCGCATTTAGGTATATGCCTTATGCCACCATCTTGGTTCTCTCTTTCCCTAATTTTGACACTTATGCTCTTACAATGCAATTAGTACATTCTTACAGTTTTATCTTCCTCTATTTTTCTTTTGCCTAGGTCACTCACCCATGTTTAAACTTAATCTCTGTCCTTTATATGCTGGTTTCTCTTCCTGTCTTTTCTTTTCTATTTTTCTCTCTCCTTGCACAACTCTTCCTCTCCCACCCTCCATTAAAAAAATGTCTAACAAATAAGCAACAATAAAAAACCTACTACATTTTAAAATATGAACCTTGAAAGAGTCTTTGTAAGTTTTAGATTTTGCTAAGCTTCTTTGTAGGAATTAGAATTACATTTTAAAATGGTTTCCCATTTTTTGGTATCTCTCACCCCCACCCCCACACCCATTGGCATTAGATGGAATCTTGGAATCTTTGTACAGAGAGTGACTGCTCCAGATTTGCTGTTCTACCTATCCCTGCACATTTATTACCATTCTTGTTTGTAAAAAATTAGACCAAAAAATCGAGTGTGGCATTCTCTTGTCTACTTGCCTTTTCCTTTAAGGATTGTTTATGAGCTCTAGGAACTATGTTGCTAAATAGAAATGTGTCTTTCTCTGGGACAAAACTTTTTTTTCCTGCTACAGTATATTTTGGAGGAGGCAATGAAGTAGTTGGTGGTGGTGGTTTTTGATCTGTGTGCTTTCTTCCAAGTATATATTCAGAAGAAAAGAAAAACATCACTAAACTTAACTATGGGAGATTGTCAAGGGAGATTTATTTTCTTTGCTAAAGACAGGTAGGGCTAAGGGAAAGGGACAGTTAGTTGCCTGCTGGCTGGAGTTGGAATGGGGAGGCGAGGTGGCACTCCTGCTCTACTCTGGCAGCCTCTTGTTTCTGAGTGAAGTTTGTACAACAGATCCTCCAAACAGTGTTTGATCCTAACTTCCTCAAGCTATGTTCCAACCCCTACTTTTATTAATACCTGCAGTGGTGTGTCTTCAGATCTTTCAAATAGATATTTACTGAAAGCACTAGTGAGTTATTCCTCTTAGAAGGAACTAGTAGTATACCAAGTTTTGGTGTCCATTTTGGTGACATTTTTAATAAAGCAGAAAGGAGAATCTTTCCTTGGGATCAGTGTTGCCCAAAATGAAAAAAAGATTGAGTAGTCAAATAAGTTTGGGAAATTCGCTGTAGCCTCATCTTGGATGTTTCCAGTGCATATTAGCATATTATAATTTCTGAAGTTTTGTGGTAAAAAACTGTTTATTTGTTCAACTCACTGTTTCCCCAAGCTTATGAGTATTACTTTCCTCATTGGTGGGGCTACCAGAACACATTACCACAAATAGAGGATCTAAAACAAGAGAAATTACTCGTTCTCTCACAATTCTGGAGGCTAACAGTCTAAGATCCAGGTGTCAGCAAGGCCATGCTCTCTGTGAAAGCTCTAGGGGAGGATCCTTTGCTGCCTCTTCCTGTTTCTGGTGATCCTCGGCAGTCCTTGGCTGGTGGCAGTATAATGCCAATCTTTCCCCATTCTCACCTGCCCTCTCCTGTCTGTGTGTGTTATAGATTTCTGTTTTTAGAAAGACACCCAATCATTGGATTAATGGCCACCCTGACATTATCTTGACTTGATTACATCTGCAAATATCCTATTTTCACCACAGGTTCCAGGTGGATGTGGTATATTGGGGACACTGTAACCCAAGACATTATATGAAAAGAGGAATATGAAATCATATATATCTCTGTACATTCTGAGATATTAGTATTTTAGAGAATATACTTTGAGGAAGGTACATAGATCATAGGCCCCTCTATTATTTTATATTCTAACCAACTCATTTGGGGATTTGAAGTAGGTAGGAGAGGGTCCTAAGAATAAGTGGAAAGAATGTTATTCCTTGTGCATTGCTTATCATACTAAATTGTAATTCTCTGTAATTTTCTCTTTCCCCCTTCTAGAGTTGTCTATATATTTGGCCCACCAGTTAAAGAGCCTCCTACGGATGTTACTCCCACTTTCTTGACAACAGGGGTGCTCAGTACTTTACGCCAAGCTGATTTTGAGGCTCAGAACATTCTCAGGGAGTCCGGTAAGTTGCTCATTTTGCTTATCACTGCATGCTAAGTAAAATTTGGATGCTTGGTATTGTGATTTCTTGTAGAATAATAAGATTTTTAATTTTTAGGTGCTTTCATGTTTGTGGATAGTTCTATGATGTGCCTTCATAAAAAACTTATCCACCCTTTGGTTGTGTTGCAGACATGTGCAGAGTGACAAAAAATTTGAGTTGCCCAACTTGCAACTGATGTTGAACAAGGCAGTACTCTGCCTTCTTGTTCTAGCTCTTACTGTAAACAAATGTTCTTTTTGTAGGCTATTTAGTGGCATGTTTTTAGCATTTTCATTCTTTTAGTTGGTGATTTCACTGTTTAAAATGTCCCCCAAGCATAGTGCTGAGGTGTGGTCTAAGCACAGGAAGGCTGTGATGTACCTCTGAGAGAAAATATGTAGGTCAGTAAGGTTTGTTCATGACTGAATTATAGTGCTGTTGGCCATGGATTCAATGTTAATAAATCTGCAAGAAATATTAAATTAGGTGTCTTTAAACAAAAACACACATAAAACAAGGTGTGTACTGATTGGTTGATGAAAATGTGACCAGAGGCTTGCAAGAACCTAACTGTATTTCCTGTAGACCATAACTACCATGAATTACAAAAATAGGCTTTATATATATGTTACATATATATAAAGTGTTATCACTATAACATAGCACTACAGTCAAATTTTATTACTTGTATTTGTGATTGAGTTTACTTAAAATGCTGTGAGAGTAGCTGGAAACAATGAACAATGGCTGTCCTAACTGGTGTGTGTATATATGTGACTTCAGATATTGTCTGTTGAGGGTTTTATTGAACTAGGTCGCAGTGCTTTTCCATGGATGGTGATTGGCTCTATATGTTAACTTCCTTTCTCTAGGTTATGCTGGAAAAATCAGTCAGATGCCCGTGATTTTGACACCATTACATTTTGATCGGGACCCACTTCAGAAGCAGCCTTCATGCCAGAGATCTGTGGTTATTCGAACCTTTATTACTAGTGATTTCATGACGGGTGTACCTGCAACCCCTGGCAGTGAGATCCCTGTGGAGGTAATTATATTTTCCTTCTGATGTATGTTTTTAGTACCTCATATGTTTTATAATATGGTGAGTGGAATAGACTGTGACAATGTTGATATTTGGTTTTCTGTTCAGAAGACAGGCTCTTTTTATCTCCACATGATGGTTCAGTACACTGTAGTAGAAAAACACCATAAATATATCCCTCTAGGTGTGTGATTACTATATGGAGAGGAATCAACCAACTTTGTAACTTTATTTAATTTTGCCAACCAACCTCTACTTTACAAATAATATTTTCTAAGTAAAGAAGAAAATCCGAGGAGTAAAGAAAAGCTTATTGGAAATAAGGATGAGAATTGATGGCATTATGACCAGAAACCCAAGAATTCTTTAATGTTCTACCAGCAATTCAAATTTTGATCACCATCTCCCTCTCCTATTCTCTCTCCACCAAGAAGCCATTTGCTTGTTAGAAGATGAAAATCACACTGAGCCTTTGTTAGTTTGACCACTGCTCCTGCAGCTAATGCAAGGTTCTGGTCGTAGCTGCACAGCTGGGCTGGGACCTATGGCTTACAGTCTGTTTTCTGTTAGGCTCAGATTTGCCAAGTTTTTGTTCAGTGATCAGGCTTTCTCTTCCTGTACACTAGTCTGTGGTTATTATTATAATGTATTATGCACTACCTTGGTAGCCTCAGACTTGTTTCAGCCACAGATAATTTGTGAAGAATTGTCTTAAACACATAAAATACTATGTTTAGATGCCAGAGCAATGCGAGATTGCTGTGAATGTTTCTGAATACTTGTTGTGGACCTGTGACAAACATAACCTGTAGGCTAGCACCTATCTATGGGCCATACTTTAGTAGTACTTGAATGTAAGTCACTTCAACTTGTAGAGGGAAGTAGGTTCACTACCTAAAGTTAATCAGAGGCTATCCCATGAACATAGAAACAAATAGTAAATATAGATTACAGGTTCAAATTGCAAATGCAAGCCCTTTGGGTTTTATGGACATGCAGTGGAGTCTTTTAATTGTAATCTTTGTTTTATAACAGGTGGTGTTAAAGATGGTCACTGAGATTAAGAAGATTCCTGGTATTTCTCGAATTATGTATGACTTAACATCAAAGCCCCCAGGAACTACTGAGTGGGAGTAATAAACTTCTTGTTTCACTGAAGTACTGTGTGCAGTTTAAATTACTTAGAGACCATTCCCAGTATTGACACGCAGTACTGTGAAGAGTGCTGGAGCGGCTATTTTACATCTGAATTCTTCACAGCAAAAATTTATGGCCTGAAGGCTGAGTTGGGAATAACTAAAGGGGACTGAAGTTTGTACGGGTATAATCAATGCATCATTGCCTACACTCAGACAGATTGACACTGCATTTGCCTTTGCCTCACTTGTTCTTATGTGTAAACTTACTGTTGCTATTGATGTCTGTCAGTGAAGATGTATGGATATGGAGGTGGGTGAGTATGGGGTAGTAATGGGCTTCTAAGTTCCCTTGCCAGTTTCTAAGAGCTTTTAGAAAACGCCTGTGACTTAGTATGTATGCCTGTTGGAGAATCTGAGTTTCCATGTCAGTAACCTTGTTTCTCCAAAAGTTGGGGGAAGTGATGAACATGTCAGGTAAAGGTATAGGTTGGCTGTTCCAGCCACTTTTCAGTACACTGGCATTATAAGTGTAAGCTACTTTAAGATGAAAAGCACCAGGAATTTGCGGAAGTGCTTTAGAATTTTGTGATACCACCGCCATGGGAGAAAGAAACTATGAGTGGTCTCAGTTTAAAATGTTTTCACATCCTGTTTCCCATAGATGTGTTGCTCATGTAGCCTTTTCACAAATAAGGAGCTTTATCCTCCCTGCCTTATATTGCCTGCTACAGCAGCCTGGATAGGAAGTTTCTGTTCTCTTCCTAGAAGAGACTGGCTTTGGTGCAACATCAAATTTGAGGCTTTAATCTCATTTGGTTAGAGGGGGAAGCTCTGAGACCACGAAGACCATCGTGCATGCCCGCAGCTTACAAATGCACGCCCGCAGCTTCTATACCTAGTGAAGAGTTGTAAAATGAACTCTTAGATGTCATGTGTTAGACAGGTTCATTACCCACTGCCCAGAAGACTGACCAGTCTTGGTCTGTGCACGCTATTGCCAAACTTTGTAATCCTACCAGCTGTAAGAAGATTCAAGAACTGGTGTAGGACTTGTTCCCATTGCCACCAGTTTCTACCAGATCCTTTGTAACATTTACGTAAGCAGTATAAAAATAGGCAGTACTAGACATATATTCTGCAACCATTTCTCAGTATTTTAACTGATGTTACTATTTAAGAATGTTACCATGTTTTCCTTTTGTTTATTGAAGTATAATTGACATGCACCATATTAGCTTTAGGTGTCTATATTTTTCTCATACTACTTCCATCTCAGGTTGCTGCCTCTTATTTTCAAAATTCTGTATTAAGGTACAAAATTTTGTATGGGATTCAGTGTTAGACAAATAATAAAATTATGCGTGGCAGATGTCTTCATTCTGGCTGGCCCAGAGGACAAGAAAGCTGTTGCTGGACCGTCAAGAGAAGAGCCCTGTCTGTTGTAACCGATATCCTTACTTGAGACCAAGGAGTCCAGTGACTTCTACAAAACTTGGAAGGTTCCTTCTCTGTCCTGATGATGGGTTATTCATAATGGCCTTTTGAAAAGAGGATATGTTAGTGATCTGGCCTTTAGAGCTGGAATAGACAACCTATAAAGGGTTTACAAATATTTATGTGAAAAATTTCTAGCAAAAGCATCTTATGATTTTGTTTTCAAGAAAATACTAGGAACCTGTAGTAATGGTGGTTTTTTTGTGTCCCTGCCCCTAAAGTGCATTCAAGGGAACATTGCTCCACTGAATGGTATATGTAAAGGGTTAGGTCATGGAAGCTTGGAAAGTGCTATTCACTTGTTCTTCCATCTTGGGGACTCATAGCATATATTGCATTCAAAGCTCTGAGAAATATTGAAGTTAACAATTGTTAAAAATTTTTAGCCTGATGTTTTCATGATATTTATTTACTAAACCCCTTCTTATATAGTCCTGGTTAATACTGGAAAATGGTTTCTCCAAAGCACACCTTGACATGATACAGAAAAAAGTAATATTTCAGGATTTCCCTGACACTTGTGCCCTCTCTTCCTCCGCAAAGCACTTTTGTTTTGTGCCATACAGTATTATTCTATACCTTAGGAGTATTTCATTTGAGCATCTGAGAAACCTTAAGATTATAATCCCACTTTACAATTGAGGAAACAAGCTCAGTTTAGTAATGGATACCTAAGGAGTTTCAGAACTAAATGTGATCCTTGGTAAGTCATGACTGCATTCCTGTCATTCACCTCTCACCTGGGTGCCTCTCTAATATACCTTGTTTCTTCGTACCTATTAGAAGGAGGGTAGCAGAGCACAGGAAGCATCATTTCTTCCTAAGATTGGGAGGTACAAAAGAATATTTAAGAACCAGATACAATATTTAAGAACCCATCTTTTGCTGCCTTCTTCCTGAAGCAGCAGCATGCATGTAGCTAAATAAGAATTGTAAAAGTTTGTTTCTTGCTGTTACGGTTTAACTCCTGAGAGGCTGTTCTACTGAAATCCTTGAATAAAACTTCAAGAGAATGAAGGCATTCAGATTAGGTAGGTGGGACTGTCCTATAATTTTTTTCCCAACATCAGATATATGACCCAAAGGTAAATATAAAAATACATTGTAAAATCAAATGTTACCCACTTTTTTGAAGCTATGGCATAGGCAAGCAGGGTTTTAACAGTTGAATGTTCCGTTGTGATCATGACACTTGGAAAATGCCCATCACCATGTACCCGCTGGCAATCTCTTCATTGTGTGTTTTTGGGAAAGTTGGCAGAATATGCCTGTGCTTTGAGACTAGTAAAGAGTCTTCTACAATCACTTGTACATAGGTAATTGTTGGCAGAGCTGAACCTCAAATCCAGGCTTGCAACGTTCTGCCTTGAAGAGGTAATGCTCTATGGGCCTTTGAGGTAAGGCCTAACAGGAAATTACCAGTGTAGTTGGCCGTCAGGGGTAAAGGTACTTCCAAAGTGTTAATCATTCTTTTGATGGTTAGTGATTAGTGTTTGGAGATAGTAGTATCTTTCAGAAATTCCTATGACACTCGTGTTTCTTTATACATTTACATACTACTCCCCTTCAGTATTCTCCACTCCTCCTTTCTCCCCCTCTTTCCTGAATTCTCATTGGAATGTGGTGAGGACACACCTCAGTGGAGACTCCTTTCATTTTCCCAAATTCAGAATATAATTGGAAATCATACTAGTACAAGTTGGATGCCTCCACCATCGGAAAGCATTCCTTTTGTCCCTACTGAGGTAGCTGAGCCACACAGGTGACGTAGGAGCTCAGGGTATTTCTCTGCTGTAGAGTGTTGACAATAGTGATGTTGCATCCTTGGCTCTTATATTCCTGTTTCATTTAATGACAACAGGTTTGGACTCTCCCAGTCCAAAATGCCAGCTCCCAGCCCTGGTCTTCATATTGAAGAGGCCCAGGTATGCTACCCAACTCTACCCTTTCTGCCAGTGGTTCTCAACCCTGGGTGCCTATTACTACTGCCCGAGGACTTAAGTCTGGGTCATGCCCAGACCCCACCATCAACTCAAATGTGAATCTTGGTGGGGCGCAAGCATTGGCAGTTTTAAGTCTTTCCACTGGAACATATTGTTAATGAATATACCTGGCCTATCTGGTTATGGCTTAAAATCTTAGACAAACCTATAGATGAGAAGAGAAGGCCATAGATACTGCCTTGTTGAAGATCTCATAGTTAAATTAGTTCAGAACTAGGGACAAGACTCCAGAACTGAGTCTAACACTGCATTGTTGCTCAGACACTCACTCCAAAGGTCTGTTTGTTGATATTTAAGGCAGCTGACGTAAATGTTGCCCCTGTTGAGGTTGCTTCTATTACACACACACACACACACACACACACACACACACTAGGGGCCCAGGGCACAAAAATTTGTGCACTTGGGCAGGTCCCTCAGCCTGGCCTGTGCCCTCTCGCAGTCTGAGACCCCTCAGGGGATGTCCACCTGTAGGCTTAGGCCCACTCCCCAGGGGATCTGGCCTAAGCTGGCAGTCAGACATCCCTCTGGCAGCCCGGGAACCCTCGGGGGATATCCACTTGCCATCGGGGAGCAGGCCTAAGCTGCAGTCGGACATCCTTAGTGCTGCTGAGGAGTCGGGAGAAGCTCCCACCATCACTGCTATGCTGGCAGTTGTCAGCCTGGCTTGTGGCTGAGCAGAGCTCTCCCTGTGGGAGCGCACTGACCACCAGGGGGTAGCTCCTGCATTGAGCATCTGCCCCCTGGTGGTCAGCGTGTGTTGTAGTGACCAGTCATTCCTAGTCATTCTGCTGTTAGGGTCAATTTGCATATTACCCTTTTATTATATAGAATGTATTTTAGAGGGAGAGAGAGGTATAGAGAAACAGCAATGAGAGAATCATTTATTAGCTGCCACACCCCCTACTGGGGATTGAACCCAGGCCGAGACATGTAGCTCTCACCTGGAATTGAACTGTGACCTGGTTCAGGGGTCGATGCTCAGCCATTGAGCCACACCTGCCGGGCATCCCACCCCTATGCTGCAGCCACCTCTCCAAATCTCAGACTGGCCAGATCATGAAACTGGTACTGAGCTAGTCCTGTACCCACTCAGAGTCCTGGAGCTGTGTTGGAATAATTCTCTGGAGAGCTAGAGATTACTTGCCTGAAACCTAAGTTCTTGAGTGAGAATCTTTTGAGCACCTCCATCTTAATTTACCTACCCACTAGGGTCTTTGTTCACTGGTGATTCCTGTCGCATTTTTTGACTTTGTTAAAGGCTCTTTAACAAAATCATGAAACTTTGGGTGGAGTTTGCCTGTTTCTTGAGTATACTAAAAGTAACCGAAGGGGAGTGTATGTTTTTGGAGAATATAGATATCTAAGGTAAGAAATTTTCTTTGAATCTACTATGACTTTAAGGTGTTAAATGAAGAAGTGAATGTAACCTTTGGAACAGATTTTTCATAAAGAAATATTTTGTTAATTGGAGTAAGTAGTATAGTTGTGAAATAATCATGTAATTGTTCATGGCATACTTGTATGTTGTGATAATGTTGGCATAAAACCGCTTTGCTAAATTAATGTGAAATGACTTGAATGCCTTTTGTCTTCAATATGCTTCATGAAGGAGGAAACCTCTTTCTCAATTTGTTGTTAAGCTTCAGTGTTCATGAGACAGAAGCAAGAGCAAAGAGGACAGACACTATCGAGACATGGGAAATAAGAAATTGCATAGACTATCAGGGCTTTCTGGATAACAAACTTAATGTCCTTCTCTTACATATGTGAGAAGGTGGGCAGTGTTTTGCCTAGAATGTTAACAGTGAGTATAGTGGATATAAAATACTAGGTAGCTTTTTATTTAAATTAGCGGTTCTCAACCTGTGGGTCGCGACCCCTTTGATGGTCGAACGACCCTTTCACAGGGGTCGCCTAAGACCATCCTGCATATCAGATATTTACATTATGATTCATAACAGCAACATTACAGTTATGAAGTAGCAACGAAAATAATTTTATGGTTGGGTCACAACACGAGGAACTGTATTTAAAGGGCCAGAAGATTAAGAACCACTGATTTAAATGATTAACTTAATATTTGTGTTTCTGAAATTAAAGTCATACACACAAATACACTTCTTTCATATTTATATTTGATCAAATCTGTTCCCAATTTCTTAAACTACCATTATTAATTTGATAAAAAAAGTTGGATCCATTTCATTATTCAGAACTGTTTTCTGAGTTGATCAAAGTAAATGTGTATATGAGTGAGTTACCAAAATGAGGATTTGAGGAAATAACTGGTCAGAACCAATTCACTCATTATTACTCTCAGGTAGCTCCATTGCTCCAGTATGTTTCCTTTACAGCATTGATCTGGTCTGGCCTACTATCTGAGACTTTAATTCAACTGTATTTTTGAAAAGTTTTTATTGTTTTAACATGGCTCAAATCAATATTGAATTTATATCTTAAACTCTCAAAAATCTGTCATTCTCTTTTTTTAGAAAAATTCTGTTATCAAAAGCTATATTTCATACCATAGCTATGTAGGGTTTTTTTGTAGATTGTTACTTGATTATTGTAATGAGTTATATATAGATTAGATACTAAAAAGCAACTAGGAATTTCACTTTAACCTCACTGTTACCCAAATGCTCTGTCAAATTCTAGTTAAATACTCTTTCATATTTCAGAATGCTATTCTACATGCAGTTTTATATTACAGTTCGTTTAACAATATGCCACTTGCTAACACATTTAAAAAATAACACCATAGAGAAAAGTATATTTTAAAAATTTCCACTTAATGTGGCCACATTGACAAGTGAAGAACATGAGAGCCTTTTGCCAAGATGCCTTTACATAATTGCATTAGGATGATCAATATTTGCTCTCATATCTAAGTAAAAGCTTCAAAATATTGAGCTAAGTGTAAGAAAATTTCAGCTTCTGTATCAGCTAGAAAGCACCATCTTTACAGTGTGGATGGTAAGGATGTAATGATATAATGAATGAACCTATTTATTTTAGTGCTTTGTTTTTTTTAGGGGAAAAGATGTAGGAATTATATATACTATGTCCATAATCAGTCTCCTTAAGATTTTTTAAACATACACAGCTAGCATCCCATTCATATTCCTATTACTTAGATTCAAAAATTGGTACTTTTACTTAATGACTGAATAAATGATGTATCACATAGTGAGATTTCCCAGAAGTTGGTAATAAGTATCCAGATATTTAAAAATAAATAGCCCAGCCAGCATTGCTCAGTGGTTGAGCATCAACCTATGAACCGAAGGTCATAGTTCGATCCCTGGTCAGGGCACAAACCCTGGTTGTGAGCTCGATCCTCAGTGTGGGGTGTGCATGAGGCAGCTAATCAGTGATTCTCATCATTGATGTTTCCCTCCCTCTCAGAAATCAATAAAAATACATTAAAAAATAAAAAGAAAAGCACAGCATTTAGTAGTGGGTGGTAGACCCAGCTTCAGATGGTCTGAACAATTTCCACATGCTTATGGTTAGACTGGCCTGGTGGCAGTTCAGGTTTCCTTGAGAAACTCTTCTTAGTTATCTGGATCTTGTGCTCTTTCCCAGGGATAAAAGGAGAGTTGTAGAAAAGAAGGTTAGCCCATTAAATCCCAATGAGGACTTCAAGGTTGTGTTTCAGCTTGTGTTGCAGCAGAGAAACATTGTTTAGCTCATGACTTAGGAAGTGAAGATGGATGGTGTTGATCCCAGGAGGTTTATTTTTGAGTGCTAATGCACTGCTGAGAGGCCTGGCAAATGCGAGGCAGCCAGAGGATGCATTAATTTTGTGGTTTAAGGTTAGAAGAGCAGGAGATTTATTATCCATTGTAATTACTATAAACATTTAGCATTTATTCAACAAGGAGAAGGCATATGTAATGTGACATTTATCTTCTGAGCCGATGTAGGTTCGTTGTGGCAG
The DNA here is from genome assembly GCA_004026665.1 of Murina feae. NCBI lineage: Eukaryota > Metazoa > Chordata > Mammalia > Chiroptera > Vespertilionidae > Murina > Murina feae. The sequence continues at coordinate 776 of PVJC01018716.1, read as the reverse complement.
TAACCGACAGCACCTGCTCTGTGCACTGCACTGTGCTGGACTCCCGAGAGCACTCCATGCCCAGAGGTGACACAGGCACGTTTGCTTCCTCTGACTCCCTCACCATTCCCAACATTTATGTGCGTATATGTATGTTTTGTTTGGGCAACACTATGTGGTTTTTTTTCTTTTTATCTTCTAAGTACAGTTTTATTTATTTTTTAAATTTTGTGTTATTGCTTAAAATATTACAAAGAGTAGTACATATGTCTCCTTTCCCCACTCCCCCCCCTTCCCCTTGACCTTCCCCCGGCCTCCCCAGTCCCACAGTGTCTTGTGACCATTTTATTGGTTACGCTTATATGCATGCATAAAAGTCCTTTGGTTGATCTCTTACCCCCCGCACCTAACCCTCCCCAGCCTTCCTGCTGGAGTTTGACAGTCTGTTCAATTCTGCTCTGCTTCTGTATCTAGTTTTGTTCATCAGTTTATAATGGTCTTTATTATCCATAAATGAGTGAGATCATGTGGTATTTTCCTTTCCTTGACTGGCTTATTTCACTTAGCATAATGCTCTCCAGTTCCATCCATGCTGCTACAAATGGTAAGAATTCCTTCTTTTTTACAGCAGCATAGTATTCCATTGTGTAGATGTACCACAGTTTTCTAATCCATTCATCTGCTGATGGGCACTTAGGCTGTTTCCAAATCTTAGCTATGGTAAATTGTGCTGCTATGAACATAGGGATGCATATATCCTTTCTGATTGGTGTTTCTGGTTTCTTGGGATATATTCC
>PVJC01018715.1:0-31028 GCA_004026665.1 Murina feae | reverse complement strand
ATGCCGGCTGGCCGTAGAGGCTCCCAGTGCAGAGCCGCCCTGCCAGCCTCCATCTTGGCTGGGTTAATTTGCATACAGCTGCTCTGATTGGCTGGTGGGTGTGGCCGTGAGCAGAGGCTCAGCCAGCCTAGGCAGGCAGTTGCAACAGAATCCTCTGGTTTGCTCTAGCTCCATGGCTGTTGGCCTCTATCTTGGCTGGCTTAATTTGCATACAGCTGCTCTGATTGGCTGGTGGGCATGGCCGTGAGCAGAGACTCAGCCAGCCTAGGCAGGCAGTTGCAACAGAATCCTCTGGTTTGCTCTAGCTCCATGGCTGTTGGCCTCCATCTTGGCTGGGTTAATTTGCATACAGCCACTCTGACTGGCTGGTGGTAACGATCAAATTTGCACGTTTCTCTTTTATTATATTAGATATATTTTAAAGTTGGGAAGCACAGATCTGAATCATTGAGCTTTCCTAGAATCAATCCTTTGTGATGTTTTGCTCCCTTTAAGCTTTGCTAAGTTATGTTTGCTAGCATCATAACTCAAGTTTTTATACTTATATTCAGATATTATATTGGTCTCTTATTTTCATGTTTTATTTTATCTTTATCAAGTTTTGGGATTAGGACCATATTTATTTCAAGGGAATGAATTAAGTACAATCTAATGTTTTCTGTTTTCTTTCTTGAAGATTTGAAACTACTTATCATTAGGTTTAGGGACCCTGTGTGACAGTTTCTCAATTTATTCCACAGTTATTAATTTATTCCGATTTTTAACTTGTTTTAGTATGCATTTTTATGGTTTTGTAGAGCAAACCATCTATTGCATTATACTTTAACATTTTATTAGCATACAATTGTGCATATCATGTCCTTACAATTAAAAATACTGTTTATTCTGTTTGCTATATCCTATCCCCTTTCTCATTTCTAATTTTATGTGTTTTCCTTCCATAGGTTTGCCAGAAGTTTATCTAATTTATTAGCTCTTTAAAATAACCAGCTCTTGAATTTATTTATTGATTCCACTGTTTTTATATCCTCTGATTTATTTTTTTTGATTTATTTTTTTATCTTTATTGTTTCCTTTCTCCCATTTTCCTGTCCATAATTTTGCTGTTTTTCTAAAATGTTAAGCTCAATGTTTAGTTTAGTTTTGTTTATTGGCCTCAAATTTTAATAGTGAAAGATAAAGACAATGCCACTGTATGTGTGTTATAAGCCCCTCTCTCTGAGCTAGAGAGATGTTCAAGAAATGGCAAATGGGGGCTACGTGGAGCCCAAAAAGAAGAGTAGGGCAATAAATGTTTTTCTCAAAAATAAGCCCTAAACGTCAACATTTCCCCAAAAGCGTTTCTCCACAGTGGGGCAGTAAGGAGTAAGGACATGCTATGCACAGTTGGATCCAGCTTTCCAGAGAGGAAAGCATATTCTGTTGTGCTCTGAAATCTGTGCATATTTTATGCTGGGAGCCCTCCTGTCTGCTGTTGGGGCAGAAGTCTTGCTTTTCATTGTTGTTTCCCGGTGTTTGCTTTTTCCAAGTCTTGCTTTTCTTCCTGCTTGCCATAGTTAGGAAGTTCAGCTGTCTAGACTGCTGTTTTAGCCAAGTTAATACTATCTGACTTGGTTGAGCTCAAGTTGGAATGTAGTTGCTGCAACTACCACCACCACTCCCTCCTCTTATCTAACTCAAGGGTTTTTGCATTAGAGGCTACAGGCACAGAAAGGCTGTCTCATGGTCCCAGGAGAGATTGAAGGAGATGGCTTACGTGCTTAAATTGTTTTAGAGATATTTGTGGAGAAGGAGGAGGAAGAAAAAGAGCGGGGAAGGAGGAGGAGGAAGAAGAAGTAGGAGGAAAATAAGAATAAGAATAAGGAGGAGAAGGAGAAGAGTAAAAAATACAAAGAAAAGTATTCTCAGCCAAAACAGGAAGCAGGTTCAGGGAAGGCCCATGCTTTCCTTCCCAGAGCCCAGGGATTCTGCCTCTGAATATCCCCCTTCAAAAACCTGTTTCTTCCACCCTGACTCTTGTTATGAATCAGTAGGGAGCAGCAGTCGCAGTCCAAAGTGTATGTACAATAGGAGGTGCCCAATGCCTACAAATCCCTTATAAAGATCTGACATTTACCACTTACCCCTTTGCTACATATGCCTCACCCACAGGCACCCTCTTCTCTATCATTCAATGTGCCATACACTTTCTGCCTCCTTGCCTTTATATTCTGGCTCCTCTGCCTTGAATACACTTCCTGTGGTTCTTCTCAGGGTTGCTCTTTGCCATCATTTAGGTCTCAGCTCAAACCATTGTCACCTACTTAGAGAGGCCTTTATAAAACACTCACCACCCCACCCCTAAACTACTCTTCTCCCATTTTATTGCTTTATTTTTTTCATACAAAATCTTGTTTGTTTGCTTGTATGTCTCCAGCTGATAGTAAGTAAGCTCCTCTGTGCAGGGATCTTACTGATTTGTTCACTACTGTATGCCCAAGTGCCAACAACCAATATTTAGCATATAGTCAATACACTCAACAGATCTGTTTTGAAGGAATGAATAAACCAAAGTGCCTAGCATTATGCTAGATGCTAGTGGTACAAACCTAAAGGGAGCTTATAACTCAGTGGGAGAGAAAGATACTTAAATGAATGATTATTTAGTAATGGGGAAGCATATATTCTGTACCATCATAGGCCATGACTCTGCATTAAGAAAGGTTTTAAATCCTGGCTCTACCATTTACTAGATACATGACTTTGAGTGTTTGTGCAACCTATCTGTGGCTCAGTTTTCTCATTTGTAAAATGAGGATAATAATAATAACAAAATAATAATAATTAACCCATAGATTGCTACAAATATTATATGAGATAACATGCAAAATAATCAATACAGTGTTCAATAAATGGTAGTTGTTATTATTGAAGCCCTAGTGTAGAGTATATAGAATATGCTGTGATTCTAATTTTTTTCTTATTGTTGCTTTTGCCCAATTGTGGCTCCGGTCGCTCTAATGGAGAGCAATCCAGACCCAAAAGGAGTGGCAATGATGGTTATTAACAGCAACCCCAATCGGAATAGCTCAGGCCTGGCTGATGGAGTTGAGAAGTGCTTCTTTGAGAGGGAGTAATGTCTCCTGCTCTCTATTCCATCTTTAAAATCCGGGGCAGTATAAGGAAATTAATTCAGGTTTTAAAATGCTGATAAATGCAGAGGCACTTACTGCTAATATTTTAATCAAGTGTCAAGATAGAATTGATTAGAAGAGGATTCAGGAGCTTCTAGCTAATGCAATCCATATTCCTTAACCATTCTAATTTAAAACATTTAAATTTTTTGTTTATTTGAGCCCAGTAAATGCCACATTGCTAATGCTTTCAGGAAAGAAAAGTATTATTTTGTACAGTGTCATTTTGTGTTAAATTAAGATAAATGTATTTTTAATGCATTTGGTATCCTTTTGGCTCTCTGTAATTATAGGATTAATTAAACATATACTTGAAAGCAATCAGTGTCAGAGCTGAAAGGGATTGTAGGGATTATTCAGGTGAACCTTTCATTTTGTAGAGGAATAACTGGTTGAGAACATTAGGCTTGAAGAAAGGAATGTTTTAGAAAGTTGAGTCTGGTAGCACAGTAGAAAAACTTCCATTGGTCTGCTGTCAGCTGAGCTTCCACTCTTCCATTCTGGGCCAGCTCCTCATGTTTTCATTTAATTAATTCTCCAAAGTCATTGTGTGTCATACACTTTGATATGTGCTGGGTATGAGCAGTATACACACATGGCCCCAGTTGTTGTTCAGCAGGTAGTCTAGGAGAAAGCAAACAAAAAGACAAGCAATAGGGGAAGTACAGGATATTGGGGGGCACCTAATAAGCTTACTTAATCCAGACTGGAGAAGGAAGGGAGATAGGAGAGGGCTGGTATCAAAAGCTTCCAGGAAGAAATCTTGTCATTCCATCTAAACTAGAGAGCTGAAGTCAGAGTTGAAGTCACACTGACCATGTGAATAGGTAGTGGAGAGGAGCTATGTGTTATTGACAGAGAGAATACGATGTTAGGCAATGAAAGAGAACATGGTATAGCCATAACAAGGAATGAAGTACTGGTACATGCTATCGCATGGAGGAACCTTGAAGACATTATGATAAGTTAAAAATATCAGACACAAAAGGTCACATATTGCATGATTCCACTTATATGAAAAGTTTAGAATAGATAAATCCATGGAAATAGAAAGTAGATTGGTTAGTGGTTACCTAAAGTGGGGACAGAGAGAGGGGGGTTTGGGGGGTGATGGCTAAAAAGTATAGAACTTCTTTGGGGAGTTATAAAAATGTTCTAAAATTTAGTGTAGTGATGGATACACAATTCTGTGAATTTACCAGAAACATTTGACTTGTACAGTTAAAAAAGATAGAACGTGCCCTGGTCAGTGTTGCAGTGGTTAGAACACTGGCCCATGCACCAGAGTTCCAGGTTAGATTTCCAGTCAAAGGCAAGTACCTGGGTTGCCAGTTGGTTCCCAGCTCCTGCTGGGCCACATGTGGGAGGCGGGGGCAACCAATTGATGTGTCTCTCTCACATCAATGTTTCTCTCTCTCTCCCCGCCTCCTACCTTCTCTCCCACACGCTCTAAAAATCAATGGAAAATATATTCTCAGGTGAGGATTAACAAAAAAGGGAAGAAAGAAAAGAAAAAAGATAGAATGTGTTGTGCTATAGAAACTAGAAGACATATGATGTGGTTAGAGGATAGACAGAGGAAGGAAGGAGTGGCAAGAGACAAGGTCAAAAAGATTATATTGAAAAAAGATTATATTATCACTACAAGCTAACATTTATAGAGCACCTTTTAAATGCTATGTATATATATTTTAAAATATTTATTGACTTTAGAGAGAGAGAGAAGCATTGATTTGTCATTACATTTATTTATGCAGTCATATGGCTGCTTCTTATGTGTACCCTGACCAGGGATTGAATCCACAACCTTGGCATATCAGGATGATGCTCTAACTAACCAATTTACCGGGTCAGGGCAAATACTATGTACATATTAACAAAATATTCAAAACAACCCCCACTTTTCAGATGAGAAAACTAAAACAGAGGGAGGTTAATTTGCTTAAATTCACACAGCTATTAAAAGTGGTAAAGCTTGGATTTGAACCCAGAAAGTCTTGTTCCTCAATCTAACCATTACAATTTACTGTGAAAGCAAGATTTGATCTTAAAGGGTCTTGGAAACCATTTTTAAAAGTTTTATTTATTTATTTTTTATCCAGGTCCCTTTGAAGTGTTTTAAGCACAGGTAATAAGATTAGATCTGTGTTGGAAAGATTGATTGCATTCTTATAGCCATATGACCAAATGTACTTGGAGCAGGGAGTGGAAAGATCAGAGGCAGTTTGGTTCTATAAGGAATTGGTCAAAACTTGGGGGCCTGAAATAAGAATGGCAGTACCAATAAGGTGGAGGGAATACAGGAATAGTTAGGAGAAGTAATTGACAGGACTTGATGATTGAATGTGTGTGTGTGTGTGTGTGGAGAGAGAGAGAGAGAGAGAGAGAGAGAGAGAGAGAGAGAGAGAGAGAGAGAGAGGGAAGGAGTTGAAGTAGACTCCCACAAGTTTCACTTTGGGTAGCTGGTTTGATGGTGATGCTATTTTCTGAGATTGTGGAAAGGAGTTGAATTCTTATTTGGGCATATTGATTAAAAAATAAAGTTTAAATATTGAGTAAGAAATTGGATAGCAAGGTCTGAAAACCAAGAGGACAAACCACACTATAAATACAGATTTGGGAAATTATAGGCCTACTAGAGGCCCAGTGCACTGATTTGTGCACCAGTGGGGTCCCTCTGCCTGGCCTGTGGGGGTAGGGCCAAAACTAGCTCTCTAACATCCCCTGAGGGGTCCCTGATTGTGAGAATGTGGTTCTTGGGTGACACACCCTGGACTTGGATTCCCTCTTCTCTTCTTCCAATATTATATCACTTTCTTTCTGTATCTGTCTCACTTCTTTCATTTCACTTTACCCTAAGTTTGGTGGTAACTGACAACTTGTGGGCATTTAGCTGCAAAATGCAATTATTTAGCAAACAGGATTTACTTAGCCTGGAATCTAGTTGGCCTAGGGCAGGACCCTGCTCAATGTCAGGCTCCCACCCAAGCCATTCCGCCCAGGTGAAGTTCTGTGGTGGTAGGAACCTCCTTCTTCCCACCTGAGCTGCCCCTTTGCCTCTTTCTCTCCCTGGAGGTTGCCTGCTGGCTCCTCTCTGATTCCGGGTCCACCACCCAAGAACCACAGCTGCCAAGTCACCACAGCTCAGCAGCTCCCACATTGAGCATCTGCCCCCTGGTGGTCAGTGTGCATCATAGCTACCAGTTGAATATTGGCTGGTCAGCCGATCACTTAGGCTTTTATATATAGATAGATGGTAATGAGAAGCCATGGGAGTAGGTGAGAGTGCTCAGTATAATGCATCAAATTAGAAGAGAAGAGAGCCTAGGACACAGCCTCATTATATACCACTATTTAAGGATTGACAGATATGAGGAGATTGAGCTGGAGGAGCCAGAGAGATAGGCCCAAATCCAGGAGGCTATGGTATTGTAGAAGCCAAATGAACAGAATGCTTTAAGAATGAGAGAGGGTCAGCTGTGTCAGATACATCTGAGAGATAATGGCAGAAAAGTGCCCATTGGGTTTTGCAATAAGGAGTCCATTGGTGAGTGCAATTTCAGTGGAGTGTGGGGAGAGAAAGACTGATTACGGTCATTGAGAGAGTGATTCTTAAGAAGCTTGCTTTTTCCTTCTTTCATACATCTCACTAGCTTATTTTTCTACTTGAGTTCCTCTCTGCCTAGGCCAGTCTTTCCAGAAATTTATACCACCCTAACTTTGGTAGCTCCTATTGGACACACAGGCTCCTTTCCCTTTAAAGTTCCATTTTGCTTTAAGTCTTTTATTGATGATAACTAAGTAGAAATAGGCAGATATTTTAAAAACCCAAATGTGGGCAAGTGAGTTGAGTCTTTTTAAAATCTGATAATTTTCTTACCATGGTTAGTTCCTAGACCAGTATTTTCTAAAATATTTTCTGCAGATATTATGTGATAAAAAGGTTCACTAATCAACAATGTTTATTGACTATCTGACATTTAATAGGCTTTTATATGCTAATACACATTGTGAATTTGATTGCACTGTGTATAAAGTAATCATGCAGTATTTGTCAAACTCATTTGATCGTAGAACCCTTTGGCTGAGAAGCATTTGTAAGAACAATTTTCCATAGAAGACACTTTTGGAAAATCTACCTGTGTTTATAATTGAATACACTTTACAGACGGTTCCAGAAGTTTTAAAATCCTCTCACTGTTACTCTTCCACTCCTGAGGGTGGAGCTCATACTCCTTCATCACTCCTCAAAGTCTACATCCTTTTACTCTTCTCACCACCCTCATAAAGCCTCATATGGAGGTGCACACAGGATTAGAGAGACTGGAGGATGGAAGCCTAATCAAGAAGCCATTGCAGATGTCGGGTGCTTCCTTTATTTATTCATCCATCCATTCATTTAGAGATTTAATAAGTGCCTACTATGTGACAGAACAGTGTATAGTCCTGGGGCTATAGCAGCAACCCCCAAAAATCTTAAAACAAAAAACTGCTCTTACACAGCTTACATTCAGTAGTGGTGACAAACAGTAAACAAATGGACAAAAATATAGAGAGTGATTTTAGGCATGAAAGGATAAACTCCTACACTAAGTAAGGTAAAAGAAATAAGAATGCATTAGCTAAGCCTCAGGAGTGGACTTAAGGAATACGGAGAGATTTTAATTTTGTAAAACTGAATAAATAAAGAACCACATCTTCAGTTTGGCGTCACCTATCCCTTTTTTCCTTATACTTTTTACCCTCAGAGAAGCCTTGAGCAGCTGTTTCCCTGCCTACCTATAAAAGCAATTGGATTTATTCATGTTTATTGCCTAGATAAGGATATCAAGGAAAAAGTTTTTGAAGGGCATTAGAGAAGTAGTTTTAGACCCCTAACTTGACACAAGTTGAATAATTATTTGTCCTGTGCTTTTTATTTTTCAAAATACTTTTTTCATCCAGGGTATGATTTATTGCCTCCATTATATAAAAGAAGGAATTTAGGCTCAGATACTGACTTGTCATAGATTGTATAGTTGTTCAATGTTTGGCTGGAACTTGAAATCAAGTCTTTAGCTGGCAGAACATCCACAAATTGGATACATTATTGCCAGTTTTTCTGTTCTCATGCTCATGGACTTATCTTCATTATTCTTGTGGGGGGTGGGAGGGGAGAGCAGAGAGGAGGAGGTTGAGGTAATGAATAACCCTCCTGAGTGAAAAAATGGACTCTGTTAATGTTTTTGGATTTAATGAAAGACTTTTCAGGGCAAAGGCCAAGTAGTGATTAGATCTTTTTCCTTCCAAGTAATCCCCATTCAGGGTTGCATAAATTGGAATGCTGAGCGGAGGAACTGTGAAGCAACAAACCCTTTAGTCTCTCTCTCAACTAGTCGTATCCTTTGAATGAGAAAATTTGGATGGAGTTTATGTGAAGGTTTGAGTTTTGAGCTCAAAGGCAGATGTAGTGAACTTGAAGAAGGCTCAAAGGAAATGATGAAAGGATTGGAGAATTTAACTTGAATTTAAAAAGATTGAAGGGATTGGAGTTGTTTCATTTGAGAACTGTCTATCTCTCACATCATCTCTTGTCACTTCTTGCTTTGCGCTATGTGCTTCAGTGATATTGAAATGCTTATAACATTTCACACTCCTCCCAACCTTTCTATGGCATTTTACACCATTATGCCTGTGTATCATGCTGTCCAATCTGAGTCAGCACTTACTGAGCTCTTACTTGGTATCTACCACCATGCTAAATATTTTAGATGTAGTAGTTCTTTAATCCTAATAGGAACCTTCTGAGGTGTATACTGTTACCTTTATTTTACATACAAATGAAGGAGGCTCAGAGAAGTATGTTAACTGATTCAAAGACACACAGCTAGTAAGAGGAACCAGGATTTGAACTCAAATCTTTTTCATTCCAGGGTCTGATTTATTATGTTAGTTTCAGTCCTTTGAGAAGACACAAGGATTTCATTGCAGAAGACACAAGTATGAGAGAAACTGGGGCGGTTTCTAGAGAAGACTGAGAGCCATCAGACTGAGATGTAAATCTGACCTCTGGTGAAGAAAGGGAGGAAATGGTTAGTTAGATGGGAACATCCAAGATTGCCATGCAGTCAAAGAAAGGTTCAGTAAGACCTTCACTGAGTCCATGGGCCAAAGTCTGCTGTCAGTAGAATCCTACATCTCTTTCTATAACAGGCCTGCCTTGGTGCCCCTGGTGCGCTTACTTTCTTGGATAGCAGCAGTTTTGTGCATACTCAGTGATGGATTCCAAACACAGCACCTTGGGCCTTTGCTTATGCTCCTTGTAGTTTAGTGGTTCTCAACTAGGACAATTTTTGTCCTTCCAGGGGACATTTGGCATTATCTAGAGACATTTTTGATTGTCACAAGTCAGGGGAGGGTGCTCCTGACAATCTAGTACATAGATGCCAGAGATGCTGCTCAACTTCTTTCAATGCAGAGGATATCCCCCACAACACAGAATGATCTGGGCCAAAATACTAATAATGCTGAGGTTGAGAAGTGCTGTTGTAATTGGAGGTCTGCAAGGTGCATTGTTATAGCTGCTGCTGTTCTCCACCTCTCCATCACATAGCCTCTACCAGTACATTTTCTTTGCTGTTTCCCTGACACTCGGTCCATTAGGTACCCTTTCTCTCTTGCTCTCACAGCACTCTGCATACACCCATCATGGTACTTACTAAACTGCATTATTATTTTGTGTTTACTTAGCTATCTTTCTCTATGAATTGTGAGAACCTCAAAGGCAGGAGCTCTGTCTTCCTTTTCTTTGAATTCCTTGCACCCAGTCTAGGGTGCTGTACCTAGTAAATGTTTATTAAATAAGTGATAATGAGAGAAAGCTCTGAAGCAGTTTAATAGTACATGTTTAGTGTATGACAGGTTGTCACATAGCTCCTTTTTAAGACCTATCTACCCTAGTGGCTCCTATCATTCCCTGCTTGGTGGTCTCCAAAATTGCCTTCTGAACATTTTTACTTGACTGTCCTATAGTAGATCAAACTTAATATGTCAGTAATAAAATATATAGTCCTCTCCCAACCTGATTTTCTCTTTATGTTCCCTTTATCTATGAATCGACCCATTATTTATCCAGTTATTGAAACTAAAGTCTTGGTAGTCATACCTCTTTCCTCATTCCCACAACACCCTTACATCACTAAATCCTAAAATTTTGAGTTTTCTTAATATCTCTCAAATCTTCCTCCTTTACTCAATTCCCACTGCCATTGCCTTAACGGTGGCTCTCATCACTTCTATTCTGGATGATTGCACCAGTCTCCTAATTCATCACCCTGCTGCCAGTCTTGCCACACAGTCCCTTCAAATTTGCATTCTGCACTGCTGCCAGAGTGAGAGTCTTAGCACACATCTAAGCATGTCATCCTCTTGTTTGAAATCCTTCAAGGACTTCTTGTGATCTTCAGTATAAAGTCCAATGTCTTATCACAGAGTGCATGACTTTCATGACCTGGACCCCTGCCTGGCTTTCCAACCTCACCGCTTATCACTTCCTCACACATACCTTTGGCTCTAAGTGTTTCTCAACTCTGGGCAATGTTGTCCTCCAGGGAACATCTGACAATTCCTGGAGACATTTTTGGTTGTCACAGCTCAGGGAAATGAGGTGCTACTAGCATCTAGTAAGTAGAATTCAGAGATATCGTGGCTAAACACTCTGCAATGCACAGGATGTCTGTCTCTCACAACAAATAATTATTCAGCCCAAAATGTCAATAGTAATTGTGTCAGCTACCTATAGTTTCTGGGATGCCTTTCTCTCCCTTTTTCATTTGGCTAACTCCCACTTTCCCTTAACAAAACATGATTTAATTTTCACCTCTTCAGGGAAGCCTTTTCTTTCCTCCCAGTCTAAATCAGATGCCCCTCCTTTGTGCTCACATGGCCCTCTTTGCCTCCCCTCTGATAGCACTTATTAGATAGCATTGCAATTACTGTATTTTATTGTCTGTTCCCTGGAGAGACTGAAATCCTTGACAGTAGGTAACAGAGTTTATTCACATTTGTATCCCCTGTACTTGGCATGCAGAAGATGTTTCAATATTGTTTGAATATAAATGAATGACTACATGATCCAAACAAATGACTGCTCAGATCCAAAAAAAGAATAGGAGATGCCTAAAACCTTTACTGTCATTTGGGCCAGTAAATTAGTTAGACATTGATCTTCAAAGGGTCCCTTGTTTTTTTAATCAATGTTTTATTGGTTACCTACTATGTGCCAGACACTGAGCTAGACACTGAGGACCCAGCATTGAATAAGACAGACATTTGTAAGTTGCCTCAAAGAACTTACAAATCCAGCAGATATCTAATTAAGCAGGCAACTTTGGGGAACTCAGTTAAGGGTCTAGTAATAAAATGTATTAAAAAGTTAGAATGCTTCTTAGTCTAGTTTGATTTGCTTGCAGTAAATTGGCCACCTTGCAAATCCTGGGTATAACAGGCATGTCCTTCCCCTGAGAAATGCATACAGTGTAAATGCAGCTAAACTTGCTCTGTGTTGGGCCCCAAATCTCTAGCCATAAGAAAGACTCTATCTGCAAGAAAAAAAAGAAGGTTACTGATCTGAATAGGCTGCAAACTAAGTGAAGACCACCCACTTCCTTAATTGACTTTGTATAAAGAAAATGAAAGCTCATTACCCATCTTGTCAGTTACCTCACAACTCTGGAGCTTGGGCAGCAATTGAATAATGAAAAGTTCACTAGTGCAGAAACAGTTAACATTAACTTGGGCACTGTATGTCAAGTGAGGTTTGAGATTGTTATCTGTTTCCCATAAGTCTCTCGAACTCAAATACAACATTAAGATATCCAAATGCAAAGGGGTAAATCTCTAACATTTTAAAAATCCTCATCTAAGGGTATGTTTATTGATTTGAGAGAGAGAGAAAGAGACAGACAGACAGACAAAGAGAGAAACATTGATTGGTAGCCTCCAATACACACCATAACTGGAGATTGAATTCACAACCTAGGTATAAGCCCAGACCAGGAATCAAACCTGAAACCTTTCGATGTACAGGACAATGCTCCAACCAACTGAGCGATCTGGCCATGGCAATAAATATTTTTTTAAATTAATTTTTAGAGAGAAGAAGAAGGGGAGGGTGGAGAGAAAGGGGGCTGGGGAGGAGAAAGAGAAACATTTATTGGCAACCTGAGCATGCGCCCTGACCAGGAATCAAACCAGCAACCTTTTGGTTCGTGGAATTACACCCAGCCAACTGAGCCATATTCGCCAGAGTCAGGGCAACATTTTAAAAATAGGTCTAATGATATTCATTTGACTGATTTGAGTAGCTTTCACTTCAGTTGAAATAATTCTATGGGAAGGTTGAAGTGTTAAACTCCAGAATGACAAGGACAATATTTTACAGATGTCCAGATAAATGTTCAACTGAGATAACCTTGGTAATTATTATGAAATCTTTGGACAGCAGAGGAAACTCTCATTTTATTCACTCATGCATCTTAACAAATATTTATTGAGCATCTTTTATACAGCAGACATCATTGGGGTGCTAGAGATACAGCAGCAGTGGTGGAAGGCAGATGAAAACCCCCAACCTGATGCAGATTACATACTATTGGGTTAATATTTGGCAAACAAAGGTGAGCTGCTCTGCATGTGCAAAAGATTGACCCCTGAGCTTCCTTCCTGTCACCCCCTTCACCCTCCACTCACAGAAAGGTCTGGAAAATAGAGGTGTTGGGCTCCCTTACAGATTCAGGAAGTTTGGGAGAACTATATTCGATGGATGTGTCAAATCATTGGTGAAATTGTCTTGACCCATAGGTGGAATTTGAGTTTCTCCCTAAACACCTACCTTGCCTTTCAGGACTTGAAGGCTATAAATGGAATCATTCTCAGGATCCATAATTAAGCTCCTCTGTTTGCATGTTCAAATCTTTAGTATGCCCCTTGGGCATTTGGAGAGCATTTAGCACAATCAGCAGCCTCTGCCACAGAAGCCAAAGTGGCAGCCTGAGTGCATTCCATAAAAGCAGCTCTCTTCCTAGAGCCCATAATTAGAACGTGTTAACTACATCCTCTTTGCATCTGGTACACAGCCATTCAAGGGTGACACAGGCAGAATGGAAATGGGACCCATGGAAACATTCTGCTATCTGTAAAGGTAAGAAGTTGGTCTTTATTCTCACTTGTCCACTGGAAGTCAAGTTTTTACCTGCCTGAGATTAGACACCTATGAAAGCTATGCTATTCTCAGAGCGAGACATTTTATGTAAAAGCACAGTTTCTGGCACATCATAAGCATTCAAAAAATGACACCTATCATCATTGTCACCATCATCATTATCATATTAACACTTCACTGTCTTACAGAGAATGAAGTACTATAGAAGAAAACACATTGGACTTAGAAGAGTTCAAGTCTGTGATCTGGTGTTGTTACTAAATAGTCAAATGTCTTTGAGAGGCTCATTGTTAAGACTTGGATGAGTCCTATGGTGCAATAAAAAGTAGAGTGTTTGGTAGTAGGGAATAAAGAGAAGGGAACAAGTGGAAGGAACAAGTGGAGCAGATTGGGGATAAAGAAGAAATAATCCAGTTATATAGAGTTACTGATATTCAGGTGTGCCCTTCACCCCGCTCTGTGGCATGGGAGGCTGAATCAGATAAACTGAATTAATGGGCTCCCTTGATTCTTGACTTCTAGTTGTGTTTGGCACCAATTGGATAGTGGAGGTTGAGAGGAGAGTGAAATTGGAATATTGATTTCCTAGGCTCTCTCTTGATGAGTGGAGTGCTGAAAATGGCTGCTTTCTTCTACTAAAGGCCACTAGCTCCTATAGAACAAAAGTCTTTATACTATTTTTGATCCTTGGCCTTTCGGGCCTAAGTGGATAATGGTTCCCTGCTATTACTATCTGAAGATTACTACGCCATCTTTTATAAGGTTCCTACACTCTACCCATACCTTTGTAAATAGCCCCTTTGTGAAACTTACACAGATTACTCAATTACCTTAATTGATAGACCTGGGTGATTCTTGTACTGTATACCAAGCCTGGAGCAATATCAGCATCATGGTGGCATAAGACATCGGCTTGGCACAGGTAGGTACCCAATAAAGATTAGTTAAATAAATAAATTAATGAACTTGGGTGAGGATAGCTAAAGGAAATAGGTAATTCAGGTAAATTCTGGTCAACAGGAGTTCAAGGAAATCCAATCTGATAAATGGAGCAGCCTTAAGATAGGTGGGATTAAAGGGAGAACAGGATGCAACTCTCAGAAGAAGGGTAGAAAGAAATGAGCAAGGATAGCATCCAAGACCCTAGTCACTGAGGTTCATGGCAAGGCCAAAATATGTATATTTAAGGGCAGACAAAGCAGCAATGAAGAGTTAGATTTAATTATTTGGATTTTTTTTGTGTGTGTGTGTGGGGGGGAGAGAGTCCTGACTAACATAAGGTCTAGGATCTACTGAGCAGGAGGAGTGAAGGAGTCTAATTCACTAGACTGACATAGTTTGAGGACTCTTCACTATTCATTCATGTAAAGTATTAATTGAGCTCCTTATTCTGATTTTGACACTCACCAAACAATCCTCAGGACTTTACTCAATTTCTATTATCTTTTTTCTTGGGGAGAATGTACAAAATAGCCAATAGTTCTACTTTTCAGTATAAAATAATGAGTGACTGTATGTGTGGGGGTTAAGAACAGGGCCACTAGAATCAGTCAAACTTAAAAAAATATATTTTTATTGATTTCAGGGAAGAAGGGAGAAAAAGGAGAGAGAGAGAGAGAGAGAGAGAGAGAGAGAGAGAGAGAGAGAATGATGTTGAGAGAGAATCATTGTTTGACTGCCTTCTGCATGCCCCCTACTGGGGATTGAGCCCATAACCTGGGCATGTGCCCTGACTGGGAATCAATCCATGACCTCCTGGTTCATAGGTTGATGCTTAACCACCGAATCACACCTGCCAGGCTAGAATCAGCCTTTTATGAAAATCCAAACTTGACCAGCTTGGGCAAGTCATAAACTTTCTGAGTCTCTGTTTATTTAAGTTAAAAATGAAGGTGGAGATAATACTTTCCTTAAAGTATTGCTATGAGTGTTAAATTAGATAGTTCATGTAATGCATAAGAACCTTTCTTGGCATATGTAAATACAAAATAGATTTTAGCTTATATCTATATAAGTATTTATCCTTCTGGTATTATCATAGGTCAATCCTTTGGGTCTGATTAGCCCTAGAGCAACACATACTAGTAAAATTAAGTTTTTGAACCTGCAAGAATGAGGAGACCCATGACCTGTGGCCACATCTTTATGATGCTGCCACAGCCCTTCCCTATTATATTTCTACGCCAATCACTTGTGTTGGCTAGAGAACAGTTATCTGGCCTCTGGTTTTCCCCAGCTTTTGGTTCATGCTTCTTTAATAGTGCTTATCACTTTTTACATTTCTGTTTCTCCTACCTGACAGTGAGCTATATGAGGGCAGAACTAAGCACATGAATAGGGGCTCAAAAGTACTTGTTCCAAGTCCTTAAAAATAAAATTTCATTTGCACACATCTTTCTAGAACCTCAGCCCTTCTTCTGAAAATTTAGTAGGGCACTTCATTCAGGGCATTCAAGTACCTGATTTTCTCCTTTTATTCCAATCCCCGTTCCTTCCATTCCCAGACACCTGTCCCTTGCTCTGAACAAGTGTTGGAAAGCAAATATGGCAGAAATAAATACCATTCAAGCAGTGCCTACACAGCAGGGAGCCTATAAAAGGAAAAGGCCCCTCTATACTGGAGATCTGTTTATTTTGCAATTAACAAAAGGTCAGGAGGCCTGGCATAGAATCCAAGTGTTACTCTGCTGTGTAAGCAAGAATTGTGGGGGTTGGAAAGTTGTTGCTGGGGATTTTGAATTTTTATGAATTCCAGGAAGCCAAAGATTTCTGGGTAATATGTGAACCACAGCAAAATATTCTGCCATCCTTTGACCCAAAGTTAGCTCCTTTTTGGTGATATAATCAGGTCAATAGGTCATGGGAGCTCCACTGGGTTACCTTAAAATGACCCCTTTTGAGGATGTAACAGATTACTAATCAGGAGCCATATCAAGGAGCTATGGCTACGAAGGAACAAGCTTTCAACCTTTGATTTAGGAGCTGGGAATTTACAGTTCTCTTTCTTCTGTGAGGTCTTTAATGGGCTTGACATATCTTTAACAGGAATATTTGTTTAACTGTTGCTCTTTTACACTGCAGGGGATTATGGGATTCAAAAAATGTATTGAGCACCTACTACGTACCAGGTGCTGAGCTAAGGTGACAGAGACACACAAAAGAATAAGACCTTGTCCTCAAAGCACTTGAAGTCCTTTGGGAACACAGACATGCAATAAATTGTCATGAGTGACATGATGAAATATGTGCCAGAGTATTGTGAGACCTAAAGAAAAGAATGGCCCACTGTAGCTAGGGAAGGAGTCGGGGACTGGAGAGACTTCATATAAGAGATGCTATTTTTCAACTGAATAAAAAGCTTTACTTAAAAAAGAAAAATGCCTCCCAAAGGTTAATTCCCACATGTTTTGCCCACAGCTAATTGATCCTGCATTTACTTTTATATATATATATATATATATATATATATATATATATATATATATACACTTTGAAAATTGGTTTTGAAGTCTTAATTGTAATATTGTGCGTCTAAAACTTCTTGACTGTGACTTTTATACTGAAATGTGTTTGTTCTTCTATCCTTCAGTTAATGCATATATTTGGTTGCCTACTTAACAATGGAACATTTTTGTACTACATGTTATCTCAGACTGGAATCTTCTTAGAAGGGGAATCCCTTTGTTATTATAAGCTTCCTGCCTTGTAAACTATTTTATTTTACTGATTTTTGAGAGAGAGAGAGAGAGAGAGAGAGAGAGAGAGAGAGAGAGAGAGAGAGAAGAAAACATCAATATGTTGTTCCACTTAGTTATACATTCATTGGTTGCTTCTTATGTGTGTCCTGACCAGGGATCAACCTGCCGCCTTGAATTGGGGATGACGCTCTAACCAACTTGGCCATGGCCTGCCTCATGAGCTTTTATAGCTTACTTCATGAGGTGCCTGCTGAGAGGTGGGGGATGATGAAATATGTAGGTATGAAGCCCAGTTCAGAATACTTTCCTGTTAGCACCAGACTGCCTCATCTGATTTAATTACCACTGCTTTGACACTCTCTTGCTATAGATGAGAATCAAAACCAGAGCAGCATCTTTGTGCCTTTTTTATTCCTGTGGCTCTTGCTTTCTCTTTAGACCTTGCTTTCTTTTTTTTAAAAAAAAATATTTTTATTGATTTTGGAGAGAGGAAGGGGGATGGAGAGAGATAGGTACACCAATAATGAGAGTCATTGGTCAGCTGCCTCCTGCAGGCCCCACACTGGGGATTGAACCCACAACTGGGACATGTGCCCTTTGACTGGAATAGAACTCAGGACCCCTTAGTCTGTAGGCCAACGCTCTATCCATTGAACCAAACCGGCTAGGGCTATTCCTTGCTTTCTTAAGAGCAAGTCACAGTTCCTGTTATATAGGCAGTGAATACAACTTTTAACTGACATATACTGGAAGCCCAGAGACCTATTTGAAAGCTTCTGAACCTGGCTCAAGGTCTCCCTGGAAAGCTCCAACTACTGCATACAGACTGGAACCCTTGGTGTGATGGGCTCCCACAGGCTTCAGAGCTGAAGTGCTCTGAATCTGATTTTTAAAAGTAAATTATCATTAAATATTATATTTCCACATGTCCTTTAAATAGTTTATGGTTAACTTTTTCTTTGAGCCTGTGGTTTATAGCTTGATGATCTTGGAAAACATATTCAAAAATAGCACATCACAGGTATCATTGCAATCCAAATGGGTGTTTAAAAGAGAGTGACTGTCCAGAGCATATTCTAGGCTACTTCTAAGTTATCCCACTGAAGAGCATTTGTGCTTCATGTTTACAAATGAATGCAAGCTAATTTAACTTGGCATTACCTTAACAATGGCTTTCATTAATCCAAAAGAGAGTCAGTCTTAGAAAAACAAAGCTGTTTGGCGCTAAGCAAGAAAATCAGTGCCCATTCTTATTGTAATGCAACTTTTTTTGTCAGAACCAAGGTAAATAACAAACTGGGAGAAATTGTCACTTATTGGTCCTAATTGGTCAATGTGTCTCAAATTACGAGAGGGAGGGTGGGAGAAAGAGAGAAAGAGAGCAAGAGAGAAAAAGAAATCCCCTCTTTTTCTTTATCATTTGCCAAATACTTGAAAATCTGCCTCAGCAACATCTCATCTATTTGGACCAATGGGGGTGGGGGCAGGCAAAGCAATCTGAATTAGTGACAGGTTGGAATTCTGGAATGTTTTAAAACTTGGCCTTTTATTAGTTGAAGTGTATGTGTACAATAACTCAAACTAACTGCTCACAGTGGTTCCCAAGAGAGATCCCCGGAGACTTGCTTTAGAGAATAGATAAAACCCATTTGTTATTAGCAGTTTCCATTGACTCATAAACAATGTGCTGAAGTCCTTAAAACAGTTTGTTCCTTTAAGGAGATAAAAATGCATTTGTGATGTGGTTCCAAAAGAATCCTGCGCAGGAGACACTTTCTTCGGGGAGAGTGCCAGCAATTTCTCTCTAGAATATCACATACACAGTTGGTGGCACCTGAGGGATTGAAGTCTGACTGCACTGGTGTAGTAAGGTAAAGGGGGTTCACCCGACTATCTCTGATAAGAGATTCTTATAATGTAGCGTTGGGAGAAATACCCCCAACTTTACCCCAGCCTCTGCTGTTGTACTTCCGAGAAACAGGAATGGAGATCACTACCTATGCAGGCTGGTCACTGCTAATGTTGGAAACAGTTTTTCTTTACTCTCCATTACTTGGGGGGAGGAAAACCTCTCTAAACCTGTCTGAGTGTAGACTTGCCACATCAATATCTTTTACCTCCCCAGCCTCCTCCATTTGGGTGTAAAAGTGAGAAATTGATCTTGGTTACCTACCCATCTCCTTTCCTCCCCCAGTTTCCTCTCTCATGCTGAAGCCCCTTAATAAAAAACAGGAAACAAACTGTTAACTCAAAACCAGTCTTGTCCCTTACTGGGGTATTTGCTTACTAATATAAAATTGTGTAAGATCCTAATTCCACAAGATTCAAAAGAAAATTATAATTTTGGGATATATGACAAGCAATGGTGTTGACACAGTATTTTGAGAAACAGGCCAGGAGCAGCATCTAGTCAAAGCACACTGTGTGGACAGCCGGCCCTCCTTCCATCCCCAACCGTACTCACCTTTGCTCTGTTAGGTAATGTAAATATCCAGCTGCCTCTCCATATCTGGGCTGAATGTTTGTGTTCGCTTGTCTGTATGGCCTTGACATGCCTGACCACATCATGAAGGGTCTGTATTACAATGTAAACTCCAGCAGAGGATTTGTGTTTGTTAATATTTATACAACTTGCACACAAAGAGTTTAGTAAGTGTTTTAATTTTTTAAAATTGTGATAAAATACACATAACATAACATTTACCATCATAACCATTTTTAAGTGTATAGATTAGTAGTGTTAAGTATAATCCCAACGTTGTATGACAGATCTTCAGAACTTTTTCATCTTGCAAAACTGAAACTCTGTATCCATTATACAGTAACTTTCTGTTCCTCAGTCATCTCAGGCCCTGGCAACCAACCATTCTACTTTCTGTCTCTATGAATTTGACTACTGTAGTTTCCTCATTTAAGTGTAATCATACTATATTTATCTTTCTGTGATTGGCTTATTTCACACAGCATAATGCCCTTAAGTTTCATTCATGTTGTAGCATGTGTCAGAATTTTGTTCTGATTAAAGGCTGGATAATGCCCTGACTGGTTTGGCTCAGTGGATAGAGCGTCGGCCTTCGGACAGAAGGGTCCCGGGTTCGATTCCAGTCAGGGGCATGTACCTTGGTTGCGGGCACATTCTCAGTGGGGGATGTGCAGGAGGCAGCTGATCGATGTTTCTCTCTCATCGATGTTTCTAACTCTCTATCCCTCTCCCTTTCTCTCTGTAAAACATCAATAAAATATATTTTTTAAAAAATAAAGGCTGAATAATATTCAGTTTGTATGCATATATCACATCTTGTTTATCCTTTCATCCATCGATGGACACTTGGGTTGTTTCCAACTTTTGGCTGTTGTGGAAACTGCTATGATATCCTGGCATACAAATATCTGTACAAGCTTCTGCTTTCAGTTTTCTTGGGCCTGCATCTAGGAGTGGAATTGCTAGATCATTTGATAGTTCTATCTTAATATTTTGAGGATATGAGTATATTTAATGAGACAAAGGAGGAAAAAAACATAAACTAGATGCATTATTATATTAGAGTCTCCTATTTCACCACATATGTATCGAGTAATTACCATATGTTCAGTGATATGTCTCATATAACTTGGAGCCTTATGGTTTCTGCTTTTCTTTCATTATAATGCAGTCTCCAAAAGAGGGGATTTTTGTCTATTTTCATCTTTACTGCCGAACACGTAGAATTTAGAACAGTGCCTGGCATTCATTTACTCATTTGTTCAGCAAACACTTATTCAGCATTTAGGATGTACCAGGTACAAATTTATCAGAAAGTGATCATGAAAGTCAGCAAAGAAAGCAGTGTTTCCTGTCTTCTTGGTTAATGGGAAGGGTGCATGAAAGGAGGCAATGGGGACTTTCCCAATCACTTTGTGCCCTATCAGGTAAACATTGGTGATCTCACACTTGCAAATGGATACAGCGGTGTGTTTAGGACTGGGAGAGGGCAGCTCAGCTGGAAAAGATCAGTGGAGGCAGAAATCTTTCCAAATTTTACTGGATGGACAACGGCCCATTCACAATATTGAAACCACATTGAATTAGGAGAGCAGACAGTAGTATCTAATTATCCAAATCAATTACTTATCTTAGCAGGGTACTCTATTCTTGCCTGAAAGGTTTTTTTTTTTTGTTTGTTTTTGCTTTTTCACTTTTGCCTAAATCTGAGTGAGGTTATAGGGAGCCACTATTGCCCAGTCAGCACTTCAAATTAGTGGACTCAAGAAACTAACATAGATGTTACCCAGTACTCAGTCAATCCCACTTAGTTCAACAAAGCGGTTTCCACAGAATATTCTTAGGATTCTCTGGGGTTCACAAAATGCTGCATTCATTTGACGATGACATTTTAAGGTTTTCCCTCTAAACTAGAATGATAGATACTATTGGAAAAGTTCATCTGGTCAGGGGCTGGCAGAGAAATATCTAGGATTCCTTATGAGTCAGCCTGCAAAGGCATTTTGCAGTCCCATGCTGGCTCCAAATATGCCACATTTCCTCTTCCTTCTGTGACCCTCAGAAATTTTCCTTGTCTATCTTTTTACTTTTAAAACCACCTCCTGCCCTGGCTGATTTGGCTCAGTGAATAGAGCGTTAGCCTGCCTACTGAAGGCTTTGAGTTTTGATTCTGGTCAAGGGCACATGCCCAGGATGCAGGCTTGGCCCCCAGTGGGGGGTGTGCAGGAGGTGGCTGATTAGTGATTCTCTCTTATCATTGATGTTTCTGTCTCTTTCTCCCTCTCCCTTCCTCTTAGAAATCAATAAAAATATATTAAAAAAAAAACACACTCACCTCCCTTTAGTCCATTTCTTAGGGTCATTTTCACCTCCAAACTGGCCTTTGGGATATAATCTCTGCAGCTATCTTTTTCTTGCTGTCATCCCAAATAGCATGAATACCACAAGGGAATAACAAAGTCACAAACACAGAGAACAGTTATACAAACTTGAGGCATTTCACAAAGTTCTTGTAATCAATGCCCCTGCTTCCTTTCCTTGTGAAGATACCCAGAAACCCCAGTGGTCTCCTGCTTTCTTTTATCTGTGAGGGTGGCGCTCCTTATTGCTTATAGGATAAGGCTACACTAATTAGCGTAGCATTCAAGACCCTCTATAAGCAGACTAAGGTTACCGCTCCGTTATTATCTCCCACTCTCTTCCAGTCTACACAAACTGTCTGCTCTCATCAAATGGTCTCCTAATTGTTTCCCCTCAAACTATTTTCATTCCTGTTTCCTGGTCTTTGTTCACATTAATTCTCTCAGGCTCTCTGCTACCCTTTCTTCAGGGTTTGGAGTCTTACCTTTTGTGACCACCCAGGCCCTTCAGGCAGAATTGCTCCCTCGGAATTCCAGTAATCCTTCTAGTCTGAACCACTTCTCTGGATTTATTGTGTGGGAGTACATGTGTGTGCGTGTGTGCCTGAAGGCAGGCACTTATTTTATATCTCCAGGGCTAACACAGTGCCATGCACTGAGTAGGTACTCAGCAAACATTTATTTTTAATGGTGATGCCATGTTCTTGAAGCCTGTTTTTTTCTTTCCCTAGGTAATATTTATTAACGTGAATGAGGTGCTGCTGAGACTTGCTCATGTTTTTAAAAAGATGAGGATGAGGATGACTCAGTGGCAAGATCTTTTGGCAGAGAATTCATCTTGAAATACTTGTACTATCCTAGCAACACACATGGAACAAGGGGAAACAGCTGAAACAGTCTCAAGATAAAGCAGGAGAGCTGTTAGGATTTTAGTAGGCAATGCCTTTCTTTATTCCTTTCTCTTTCTTTCTTTCTTTCTTTCTTTCTTTCTTTCTTTCTTTCTTTCTTTCTTTCTTTCTTCATTTTAATGTCAAGGGGATTAAACACTGGAATGAGCTACAGAGGTAGATTATTGAGAAAATTTGCAGGGGTGAACAATTTATTCATTCATTCAAAGGAAAACTGGGAGGCAAAATAAAGGAAGGGGAGAAAGTTTAAGTATGAGGGATTTGGCACTTATCCATGGAAAACAGGAAGGCGGATAAAATCTTTTTTTTTTTCTTTTCACTTTTTGGTCTCTCAACTATGCATAGCTTCCCCAGCAGGATGAAGAACCTTGTGGTGGGTGGGGCCCCTCCTTCACTGTGTTGTAGAGCCATCAAGCAGGCCAAACAAACAAACAAACAAACAAACAAAAAACTGCAGATGTTTTCCTCCACGAAGAAGGGGTTGGAACTGTCACTGAATAACTGTTATTCTCTTAATGTCCTTATACTTTCAGTAAAAAAAAGATACGAATAGGCTGACAATTTTATCTCCAATATATCTCACCCAAAGGTGTGTTGAGTGTGAGGGGTAATCAGGAGTTGGGGGAAGGCGCACACAAGTGTCAGGACAGGAAGTAAAAGCATAAAAAGAAGTAGTATAAAAGGTCATTGAAGGGAGAACAAGAAAACAAAAGTCAAAGTGTAGCAGGGACACTCACCTACATAGAAATCAAGTTGGGAAGTCTGTGATTAGATTCTTGGGGGAAAGTAGTTACAAGGTGGCACAAAAAGCTGATAATCAAATCCAATGTAGAGTACTTCAGTCCCAGAAACATCTAATCTTCAACTGCTAATTTATAAAACAAGTTTGGGTGCCTCGGGCTGGAAATCTGTATTTTTATATGAATGTGCCATATTTTTATTTATTGATTTGAGAGACAGAGACACTGATTTGTTGATCCACTTATTTATGCATTCATTGGTTGATTCTTTTATGTGCCCTGACCAGGGATCGAACCTACAACCTTGGCATACTGGGATAATGCTCTAATCACCTAAGCTATCCAGTCAAGGGAAAAATCTGTACTTCTGCTGATTCTTAACAAGTTTGGGAAACACTATCCTGTAACATTATAGGAGTTTTGTCAAAGGGTGAAAACAAATGATTTCACTTGAAAGATAATTCATACAAAAGAAAGAAGGAGAAAGGAGATATAAGATTGAAAATTTGATTTGGTGAATAAATTAATTTTTACCCTACTTGCTCTAAAAATTATTTAAGGTAGCAAAGTTATAAAATCAATAACTAAAGTGCTTACTCTAGACTTGGCACTACACACATATTCCTGAATTAACACCCACAACAACCCCCTGAGGTGGAGACTACTGTTTCTATCTCCATTTTACAAATGAGGTTAACTGAGACTCAGAGAAGTTAAACTAGAAAAGAGTAGAGCTGGGATCCAAATATAAGTATATTGGTATCTAAAGCCTCTGCTGCTCTTAATTGTTTCAGTAAGCTGTTAAAATTATCAAAACGAACCAATAAAAACTCAGAAACAACGTCAAAACACAACTAAGGGAAGCGATTTGAATCAAGACAATATTAGAGAAGGAAAATGGGTGAAGCTGAATTGAGTCCTATTCATTGATTACAAAATTAGCTCTGAATTTTCCAACAGCCAAAGGAAAAAAAGGAAACATGTCTTCATCCATATGATAATAACAAGCTTGCTTTTTAGGAGATACATGATTTCTGGTAGAATTTCTTGAGAGAAACGTCCTGTGTGTGTCCTTAAAAAGAGAAGTGCTTTATTGAAAGGATTTTTTTCCAAAGGAAAAAGAAAATTTGTTTATTAATTTTATTAAAATTTTGGGAAAGCAAATGTTTAAAAGGGAAATAATTTCAATATGATTTATAATATATTCCCTTGTAAATATGTTTTCTCACTCACACTTTTTATAATGAAAGAACTACAAGAGGCGTTTTTGTCTTTGGGGATCTTAAAGAAAACGGTGGCTATTCCTCTGGCTTCAATGCCTAAAGGCAAGGACTGGCTGAATGGGGCCCCAATTCCGGGGCTGTGATTCTATACTTCTGTAGCTGTGCAAACACTTCTACCTGGGGCAGCCTAACCAGTCTTAAACTTAAAGAGTCGGCCGCAGAGATGGCAATGAATGCTTCCATTGTGAGAATCCTTTCTGATAAAATGTTTTTAAAAAACACAATAAAACAAAACCTCTGCAACATTCAGGATTAAGACACACCCAAGTAAGACATTTGCAGTAACAAAAGTTTCACTTAGTAAAATGCTTGTCACTGGGGATGGAGAGTCAGCACTTAGGCACCACTCATTTAACTCTGAGCATTTGCTGAAGTCCTTTGTGTCTTAGATGTCAAAGAAATCTTTTCTAAGGGAGCGATCACCACCACCTCAGGGGTGATGTTTTAAGCCTAATGTGAAAAAGAGAGTTTCTCTAAAACTTATTACATGATTAACACGGTTGAATGCCCTTTATGACAAAGCATGGGGAGTGCAAATAAAATTCACTTCAGGAGGAGACCTTCCCCCCGCTTCCTTTCTTAAATCATTTCTTAGCAATGTAACACAGGAAAAGAACTTTCACATTTCAGGGGGGAGAAAAACTCAGAGAGATATAGCTGTGCAGTTTAAACTGACCCAACTCATTACAAATTAGGGGTAAAATGGATCAGAGGAGGCGTCGTTGCTGTATGTAGTGGGACTGAAACCCGTAAAAGGTGAGAGGGAAAATCAAGTTGACGTCATTGTGTGCGTTAGGAAATGTGTTACGGGGCAATAGTTAACAGAAGCACATTTGCCTTTGAGAGTCTATTTGAATATTTGCTTAGCATGTCCAGGAAGAAGGCATACAGTAGTTTTCCCTTTAAAAAGGCATGAGGTGCTTACCTCTACAAAGATGGATATGGTTATATCTCTGTCTAGTGAAATACTTCATCCTTACAACAGAACATGTTACCCTCTGGAGTGCTTGATGGACTGCTACTCTAACAGGTTTTCCCTCTAAACAGAGAACAACTGCTTTGGCCTTATCTTCTTGACTCTAAAATAGCTCGTCAATCTAATAGCATTCAGGTTGTTTATGCAAACACAAGGCCCTTTGAAAATAATCCTTTTCATGTCGCCAAACAGGCATTTTGAAATCAACTAATTGGATGGTTGTCTGAATTCAACTCGTTGTTTTAAAAATAACCAGTTGTTCCACTGAATTACATTTTTTTACCCCCAAGCCAATTGGTGTGTGTAGACAGACTTTGAGTCAATCCAGATGGCTGGCTGCATTTTTGACTTGAACTGACTGGATGTTTTGTGGTCAGATATATACAGCTCTTGATAGCCACTGGGGAAATGGAGTAGAAGGAAAGGAAGGTGTAGGAAAGTTAGGAGAAATTATATCAACAAAAGTTTCCAACTTGAGTGCTGTGGATCCAGACATTTTCTGCAATCAATCCTTCCTCCCCCTCAACACACACACACACACACACACACGCACACACACGCACACATGCACACATACACATGCACACACACATAGTTAAGAAAACAGAAATAAAGTAATAACATCCCTCCCAGCTGGCTCTGCTCACGGCTGTGGGTCTTTCTTTCTTTCTCTCCATGAATTTCTTCACTGCTTGGGTGGCCTGGGGAAGGATTCTGGCAACTCAGCTTCCTAGGTTTTAGCTCCTCTTAGGCTAACTTTTCCTTCCTGTGGGGAGCTGACCTTTGAGGGACTCAGTGCTCCTCTCGGTCTATAAAGGCAAGACAGGAAGAAGAGGGATTCCATCAGTCCTGTATCCCCTAATTCCAAGCATGAAGCCCAACTCTGACGCGTGGAACCACTTTTACTAAGGGAAGCTGTGAATTTCCTGTAATGAATACAACCAGTTCTCCTTTCCCAGGCATTACTACTACATTTTGAAAAATTCTGAGTTTTGTATCATTTAGTCTGCATAATTAGCTGTCAAATTCTACTGGCCTGAGGAAATGCAATTCAAATGCTTTCATAACCTACTTCATTTGGACTTACCATTTTGATTTCTTCATTGACCTTATTGATAACAGGATAAAAGTAGAATAGAGACAGATTTCACTTGAATCACTTTAGGTTTTTCACTTACAAGGAAAAAACGTTCTCCAAACATCTGCAGGGGCGATTTCTAAAATGTCTTCCACTTGTTTTTCACATATCCAGAGTGAATATGATACAAACTCACTTTTCTACTGCCAACATGGTAACTTCTTTATCTTATGCAAAAGTCACTGTTTTCAGTGAAGAGAAGAGCATATTCTGAAACCTGGCCCTGTCTATATTGTCCCTAACTTTTCTCTCTCATCTAGTAAATCTCAAATTGGCATGTTTTTCATAACATGTCATTTTTCATGTTCATTTTAAAGAGCCTGGCTCTTTAAGGTGAGTATTGATTCCCCTGAGCCTTTCAAAGACATCTGGATAACATTTAGAAGTTTTTGCCTATGACATTTAGGTTTTAAACCACTGCCACATGGTTTGTGTGTGTGTTTTTTTTATTTTTTAGAATTAGAGGTATATGATTTGGGTAATGGTCCTGTCTTCATTGCTCACTTGTGGTGGGACTTTGGGATCATCTCTACATCTTTGAATCCCAGACTTTTTCTCATCAATATTATAGGGGTAGTAATACTTGCATAACTGATCTATATCATAGGGCTGTTGAGAAAAACAAGCAGGATAAAGTATGGGAAGCCCTTTGTGAGACGAATGAAGTCTTAAAACAAATGTAAGACATTCTGAAAGGAGACAATTTAACTCATATTATTGAGGTCTTGTAAACTTGGCCCTTCCTTCTCAGATAGAGAGATTTGTTGTCCGTTCCTGAAATTGCACTGTATTACCATTACTTTAATCCTTTTTTGTTGGATTTAAAGACCCCAAGATCAACAAACACTAGTGTTGGCAAGGATGTGGAGAAAAGGGAACCCTTGGTGCGCTGTTGGTGCAAATGCAAATTGGTGCAGCCACTGTGGAAAATAGTATGGAGGTTCCTCAAAAAATTAAAAATGGAACTGTCTTATGACCCAGTGATTCTACTTTTGGGTATATATCTGAAGGAACTCAAAACCATAATTTGAAAGAATATATGTAGTCTTATGTTCATTTCAGTATTATTTGTGATAGTCAATATAGGGAAGAAACTCAAGTGCCCATCAATAGGCCAGTGACTAAAACAGTGGTGGTACAACCCTAGCTAGTTTTTCTCAGTGATTAGAGTGTTGGCCAACAGACTGAAGGGTCTCAGGTTTGCTTCTGGTCAAGAGCATGTACCTCAGTCGTAGGCTTCATCCCTGGCATGATTGGGAGCATGCAGGAAGCAACCATTTGATGTGTCTCTCACATTAATGTTTCTCTCTGTCTCCCCCTCACTTCCACTCTCTCTAAAAAGCAATGGAAAAATATCCTTGGGTGAGGATTAATAACAACAAAAAAGTGGTGTACAAATATACAATGGAATACTACTTGACCAAAAAAAGAATGAAATCTTCCCACTTGTGACAGCATAGATGGAGCTAAGGAGTATTATGCTAAGTAAAATAAGTCAGAGAAAGACAAATACCATATGATTTCACTTACATGTGGAATCTAAATAACAAAGTAAATGAATAAAAATAGAAACAGACTCATAGTTTTGAGAAAAGACTGATGGTTACCAGCAGGGAAGGGGTTGGCAGCTGGGTGGAAAAGGTGAAGGGATTAAGAAGTACAAATTGGTAGTTAGAAAATAGTTATGGAGATTTGAAGTACAGCACAGGGATATAGTTAGTAATATTGTGGTTACTGTGTATGGTACTAGATGGGTATCTGAAATATTGGGAAGCTCATATACTTTCTAAAGTTTATGGTCGTCTAGCCCCAATGTTGTACACCTCAAACTAACATAAAATCATGCTGAATGTGAACTGTAACTGAAAAATAAAATTAAAAATAACAAAAATGAAGACCCCAAAAGATCAAATTTTAAGAAAAAAATGGTAAAAATGGATATATTGCCTTAGAATCCATAACAATATTTGTATAGGGATAAGGAAACTTGGCAGTTACATTTTTTAAAAAATATCAGTGACACTGTGAATATGTTAACATTTATCAGTAATATTGCAAGTTTAGTTTGCAGTAAAACTAAAGTGAAAAAGAGAGACCTTCTCCCTGGATTTTGGAACCATGGCTGCTTCAGGTGTGAACACAATAGCTCATAGAAAGATACTATGCTGATCTTCTCATTTTAGAGTCAAGAACTAAACCATACCTGTGAAAATATGCAAAAGAACAATATCATTCATTCTTTGATTTTTCTCTTTAACGGTCTCAGGGTTTCCTATCCTTGAATGGTGTAGGGGCACTTGATAAACCTCAGATGGTTTAAAAGCACACAGAATCCTGCTTTATATTATCATCTTGTCTGGCTGCTTGCATGTGATTAAATGACCTTTTGCCATAGGAGCAGTTACACAGAAAAAGAGGAACTTTCACTTCCATATGTTGGATAAAGGTTTTCCCTCCACATATAGACTAACAGCCAAGAAACTGGCATTTTCCCTGTTGTCAAGAAATCATTGGCCTTTTTCCTCTGAAGGAGAGTCAGTTCATTGTTTAGCATTAAGCAGAAAAAGGAAAAGTAAATACAGCATTTACAGGAGTAAATTAAAAATGGTGTGAGTGTATGTGAATATGACTGTGAAGTTGAAGACTAGCATAGGTCTGGCTGCAAGCTCAAATTTAAAAACTTTTTTTCAGAAGTGAATTTGAGCTCCTGTAGTTACATTCAGGAAATACGAGCCATTATTAAGGCTGGGAATTGGGGGTAAGGCCAAAAAAGGGGGTCTGGAAATGTAATTGCAATTGCGGAGGCCAAATGACAGAGGTTAAGTCCTGGGAAATGGAAAGGCAAATCCGTGTCTGAGAATTCCTGGGTCTGTGGCAGTCTCTTGCTGGACCTTGGCTATCAATGAACACAGCTTAGGTCTTATAACCTCTACGTGGACCTATTTTAAGTTAGGCTGAAGGAGAACTGAGCTGTAGCCAAGATTATGAAGTTAAAGGGGACACTCTCAGGTTGTATCTCCACTTGAAATACATGAATCCTGTAAAACCTTGACAACCTGGCATTCCTAGAAGCTGGCATTGTGACAAATCTGGCAATGAATTCACAACTAAAAACACAAAATCTCAGTTATACCTGATCAGGCTTGTGGTTAAAAACAAACCTGAATAAGGAGCATGAGGGCAAGAATTTTGCCCTCATCACTATATCTGTACTTAAAAAATAAGTTAAGAAATGGTTATTAAAACAAACAAACAAACAAACAAAAAACTGGTTTTGATTGACTTTAAAAAAATAACCTTAATGTTTATAGGGTAATGTAAACACCTACAATGTGCCAGACACTTTGCCTGTATTATCTCCAGTCCTCTCAAAGGTCTTGCACAATTATATTTTTTCTAGCATACATGGAAGATGAAAGAATATTACAACAGACACAAGTATTCTGGCTACCTATAGTCTATAATTAGCATTGTACTAGTATTATCACATGGATCCATCTATCCATCCACTCATTAACTAAGGTTACATTAAAATATATTTTTTAATTGACTTCAGAGAGGAAGGGAAAGGGGGGAGAGAGAGAGAATCACTGACTGGCTACCTCCTGCACACACCACATTGGGTATTAAGACTGAAACCCAGGCATGTGCCCTGACGTGAATTGAACCCAAAACCCTTCAGTCCACAGATTGATGTTCTATCCACTGAGCCAAACCAGCTAGGGCCTAAGGTTAATTTTTTTTATCCTTGTTTTTTAAGTGAAGGCTCAGCCATGTAAGGGGGGCTTGCCCAAGGTCACCTAGCTAGTAAGTAATAGAGCTGGAATTTGGACTTAGGACTAACAGGCTCCGGAAACTATGTGCATTCCACCACACCATGTGGTCTCTGGTGATTACTGTGTTGCAACATAAGTTAAAGCAAGTAAACTGAAAAGTTGGTTGAAATTGACTCAGAGGATGAAGTTACTAGTATTGAAACCAAAAGAAATCCTAGGAAGGCTAATTTAGCCTTTGATTTCAGAATTACAATTTGTAAAACGTAGACTAATGCAGGAGGGTATGGATCTAT
>PVJC01018714.1:0-31018 GCA_004026665.1 Murina feae | reverse complement strand
TGTGTGTGTGTGTATATATATATATATATATATATATATATATATATATATATATATATCAGAGAAGAAGGGAGAGGGAAGGATAGAAACACTAATGATGAGAGAGAATCCTTAATTGGCCACCTCCTGCACGCCCCACAATGGGGATCAAGCCCACAACCCAAGCATGTGCCCTGACTGGGAATCGTGCCTGGTTCATAGGTCGACACACTGAGCCACACTGGCTGGCCAGTAGGGCAGCTTTTAAAGAGATTTATCACACAGCCCAAAGCTAGTCCTACTCTGAACTCATTTATCTGTTTCTTCTTGACAACCTGTCTGATACAAAACTAAAAAAAATGTTTACTCAGTAATCATCGCAGCCCTGGTCAGGTGACTCAGTTGGTCGGAGCACTGTCCCATACACCAAAAGGCTACAGGTCCAATTGCTGGTCAGGGCACATACCTAGGTTGCGGGTTCGATTCCCAGTCGGTGTGCGTATGGGAGGCAACCAAACAGTGTTTCCCTCTCACATCCATGTTTCTCTCTCCCCACCACTTCCTCTTTCTCTAAAATCAATAAAAATATATCCCAGGTGAAGATTTAAAAAAAAAAAAGAATCACAGACTTACAGAAAAGTTGGAAGTATGAGGTGCTTTTCCTGTGAACCAGTTGAGAGCTGCCAGCCTGAGGTCCCCTCGCCCTAGAATACTGTGTATGTCTTACAAACAGGACACTCCCACATAACTACAACACAGCCCTCAAAATCAGGAAATTTAACTGATTTAATTATTATTCAGGCCCCATTCGAGTTTCACCAGCTGCCGTTTACAACAAAATCCCCTAGTTTAGAACTGTGTGTTCCATTTAGCTGTCACATCTACCTCCTTTAGCCTGAAGCAAATTCTTGGTCTTTTCTGACCTTGACCCCTCTAAAGATTACCGGGCGTTATTCTCTTAAAGATTTCAGTTATGCCTCTTTCTCTCAAGGAGAATAAGAAGTCGTGGATAACTTGACTGCATTCCACTCACTTGTCCTTCTCCGGTAGAGCAGTTTCTCCTGGTTCCATTCCTTGTGATACTCACTTAGACCACCTGCCAGGCCCCCCTATGGAAGATACTCTCTTACCCTTTGTATTTAATGATTATTTTGTGGGGCAGTACTCTGAAACTATGGAAACATTCTGTTCCTCAAATGTTCTATTTATTATTGTAGAGTCATGATTTCCTATTTTATTCAGTAAGTTATAGTATTACAGTCATTATTTGATGTTCCAATTGTTCCAGATGGACTCAGAAGGAGCCCATTTACGCTGGCTTCTGTGTCTTGGTGACATGTCTCCTTTGCTCTCTGAGTAATTACTGGCTTTCAGGCACAAAGTGTTCAGGCTCATCTTGCGTTTTCCCTGTCCCAGCCCTGGAATCAGCCATTTCGCCAATGATCCCTGATTCTTCTTAGTGACAATGGTATGGAAAACCACACTGTAGGTGCTAGGTATGTCACTGCTATTGGGGTGCTGCTGCTCCCAAGCACTCTGTGGAGAAAGCTGGAGAATATATGTACACACTACACCTCTACATCTCTATGCTGGATTGCTGTACGCGTGTTTCGAAAACGGTGAGCTCATCCCCCTCCTTACCCGGTTCTGGCTCTAACACTCCAACCCACCCCGGGCCACTTGGACTCTGACTTCTCTGCACTGGCTGCCCCCACATAGGGACACCCTCCTTAATTTGATCGAGATCCTCCGTGTCAACCTTTCTTCTGTGGGAATGCTCTTCTCACCCTGCTCTGGCTCTGACGAGGCACAGGTAATATGCCACACTAAGAACAGGTACCCTAGATATTCTCTACGGCCTTCTTCATCTAGCATTCCATGTCTAACAGGGACGCTAAGGGAGATGCCATGAAGCCATTGCCACCCTCCATTAGGTCAACCCCAAAGATTAGGAACACAACATTCAGGTTATCCTTACTTTTTGAGGGAATCGATTTCTATTTTTTGTGTCACCTCTCCTAAGCTTACTCCGCTCTATGGGAAGTTCTTCCTTCATCCGTCTTAAGCTTACCTCTTTAGAGCATTGAAAGGGCTGTAATTCCAGGATTTTAGGAGTAAACCCATGGTCCTCTAATTCCTTCATAATTTCAACTTTTTATATTTTAGTCTGTCAACATTAATCATTTTCATTCCCTTCTCTTAGCATTCCTTCTTTATCTTTTCTGAGATGCAATCAGACTTGTACCAAGTATGGCTTTTATGTAAGGGTGAAATAATATTTTGCTTT
This sequence comes from Murina feae, assembly GCA_004026665.1. NCBI lineage: Eukaryota > Metazoa > Chordata > Mammalia > Chiroptera > Vespertilionidae > Murina > Murina feae. Next base: position 28,752 of record PVJC01018714.1, on the reverse strand, counting down.
TTTCCCGTCATTGTTTGAGAATGCAGCAGTCCCGTTATCCTGGGGGATATGTTCCAAGACCCCCCCCAGTGGATGCTTGAAACTGTGGACAGTACTGAACCCCTATACATGCTATACAGGCATACTTATGATAAAGTTTAACTTAGAAATTAAGCACAATAAGAGATTAACAACAATCATAAAGTAGAACAATTATAACAATATACTGTAATAGAAGTTACATGAATGTGGTCTCTATTTCTCTCTGACAACCAAGAATGGGGCAGGGAGGTATACAGACAGCATGGCTATGCTAGACAGATTCCTGTCCTGATCAGGGCAGAGAAAAATTTCATCATGCTACTCAGAATGGTATGTAACTTAAAACATGAATTTTTTTATTTCTGGAATTGAATCTTTTCAGACTGCAACTGATTATGGGTGATTGAAACAACAGATAAAGGGGGACTACTGTTCTCAACCTTGGCACAAAACTGGCATTTTTTGTTACCACTGACAGTGGGCAATGGGAAACAGATGACACCACCACAGGAGGTCCTTCGGATTTGTAATCGATAAAAAATGAGTTTTGGGCTGAGTATAATTCGGATTCTCTTGCAGATGCATCATTTAAGAGAAAGTCAGCTGCCATTTTTCTGCCCACTCATGGGGCCTAGAATTATGCTACAGTTTATCCCTTGTTATTTTAGCATTTTACCACTATCAAGAGCTGGGCATTAAGGTCAAATTGACTACCTCACTGAACATGCACCCCTTCTTGAGGTTATTTAGGAAGGGCAGAGCTCACAGGAAGATGACACAAATACCAATTCTTCGGATGTAGCTTATTAACTAGATGAGTGTTCAATTAAAACACATTTTTTGCAGGAAACGAGTAAAATCGGATCCACCAGGGAGACTGTCAATGGACATGAGGAAACATACATTGGAACCTCTAGTTGGAACCGGTAAAAATAAAAATGTTTTACGTCATTGTCATGTGTGTGCCGCTCATAAACTACGCAGTGAAACGCTGCACATGTGCAAGTTTTGTAATGTACCCCTGCACAAAGGAAAGTGTTTCAAACGCTTCACTCCATAGTGAAGCATGCGATTTGGCGGGAAAATGTCCGATTACAAAGTGTTAAAGGCCAGAACTGCCACTACACTTCTTTCCCACCCCTAAGCTTTGTCCCCATTTACGACCAAGTATTTCTCAGTCTGGAGTTTGTTTTTTATTTTTTAAATAATTTTTACTGAGAATCTGTTAAGGGTTAAATATAACTAACAAATGGGTTGCTTCCCCTTTGCCACAAGCCTATTCTGTTCCACAATTATAACAGGTGTCCTGCAAAGCTCCCTAGAGAGTAACTCTTGGTGCGTCTGTCACATTCCTAATGAGAGTTTGGGAGCAGGAGCCGTTAGTGAACACAGCTGCAAGTAAACGCCATGTGCACACCAGTGGTTAGGAAACGCCAGGGAAAGGATATCACTTAGCAACCACCTACTACATGGGAGGTGCTGTGTGAAGCTTGTTTATTTTATCCCAATTTAAAAACTCCAAAATCAGCCATGTGAGCACTTGTCTCCATATACACACATGAGAAATAAAATGAGGAAGCTATTGCTTCTCATTCACGAGGCTGGCTCATAATTTTTCACTGTATATTAGCTGTTTCCTACTGGCCAGAAAGTTCCATGAATTCCATCAGGGTAACCCCTAGAGTGACAAGCACAGTGCCTGACATATCTTCAGTTTAAAGTTATCAGAGGGCAGATTATTACTTCCATTTTACAGAGGGGCTATCTGAAGCTCTATAAAAGATCCTGCAACGTGTCGTCTTCTCCAGTTAAACAAGGAGAAGTAATAAATGTGCTAGCAAACTACATTTCTAGTATGCAATGACCCCTGACTATTTCCAGAGATTAAGGAAATGGAAGAATCTGTTGCAATGATAAATTTGGAAAATCAACTCTCAACATACACACAAACTTCTTTTTGATTAAAAATACCAAAAAGAAGTTAGCATTCGAGTTATGATGAGCCAGGCACAATGCTCAACATTATACATATTAATTTAATCCTAACAACAAAGCTATTAGAGAGTGCTTATTACACCTGCATTACAGATGAAGCAATTGCAGCTTAGAAATTAAGACAACTGACCAAAGAAACACATCTAAGCCTTAGCCAGTGTGCTCAATGGATAGATCGTCGGCCCACCAGCTGAAGGGCCCTGGGTTCGATTCTGATAAAGGGCACTTATCTCGGTTGCAGGCTCGATCCTTGGCCCTGGTTGGGGTGGGTGTGGGAGGCAACCTATTGATGTGGCCCTCTCACATTGATGTTTCTCTCTCCGTTCTCCCCCTCCCTTCCACTCTCTCTAAAAATCAATGGAAAAAATAGCCTCAGGTGAGGATTAACAAAAAAAGAACCTTGTCTAATAACTCCGGAAGAATGAGAATTTGATCCTCATTCTGTAAGACTTTAATAAGAATCTCTGCTTTTAAGTACTTCCTTATGGAATGACAAACACTATTTACCTATGAACGCCAGATTTACAAGGTGGCCCCACAAAGTGGGGCTTCACATGGACTGCAAGGGGGGCTGGCAACTGAGTGCGAAGTGCACTGCCTTTATATCCAGGTGTGTAATTCCGGAGCTCTAGGCCAGTAGAGACCGCACTTTCTCTACAGAGCAGTGCAGGCTCTGTGGCGAGCCTCTCACCTCTACACGGTCTTGTGGGGGACTTCTTGGTAAGGTACCTTTTTTTCTTAGCTGAGTTCAAATCTGATGAAAGGAACCTTTAATACAGCTTTGAGCTGGTAGCTAGAACTGAAGGCATCTACAGTTCATGGCACTCCTCGTGCCCCCCTTCTCTCTTTACTCCCTTTCCTCCCCGGTTCATCAGAGCAGCAGATACAACACTCCAGCAATTCCTTAAAAGCCTCCAAGCCTACAGACCAGACTCTACATCCACATCACACAACGTAAGCTGTCCTTACTGTTAACGACTGTGAGAAGTGAAAGCGTCTCTCTACTCGAGAATCATTGGGTAATTTGAAAATAATCTTGACACTTTCAGGGTCATCAGGGGATGGCTCAGGGGGCAGGCACTCCAACTTCCTTTCCTTTTCCTCCTGTAAATTCTGTAGAAACACAAAGCCAATGAGGTTATGGCTCCAATAGGGAAACAAGAAATACAATCACCATATATTTGTGCATCCAAAGAAAAATTAGTAACCAGTATGAGAAAAACTTGTTGGCAAGAGTCAAAACAAACAAATTCAAAGTCCTATTGCATCACATACACTATTTATTGACTGCATTCGGGTATGAACTCTTCCAAATAATGGAATGACTAGACCACGCACGGAATACCAAATGAGCCAATGCTGCTGCTAAGTGAGCCTACAATTACTGCAGCGAGCAAACAGCACCAGGAGCTGTTTATTACCTGCATTTACTTTTCACCTTTTACTCACTGTTATATATTTTAATTGAAATTTTTTGTAAGTTTTAAAACACTTTTGGTGAAAATGTAGTCAACATATAAATGGCAAAGCGAGTTTAAATCACCCACAATCCTATGATCTTCTGGTATTTTTCCTTTCACACTCATGAGGAGACCGGTTTGCCCTGGCCGGTGTGGCTCCGTTGGTTGGAGGGACAACTGGGAGGCAACCAGTCAATGTTTCTCTCCCTAAAATCAATAAAAATAACAGAAAAAACCGGTTGGGGAGTCATCAGGAGTCGAGACAGGGTCGTTACCTGCCGCCGCCTCTCCTCTGCCAGCTTCTGCTGTTTCACTTCCTCCTCCTTCCGCCGCTTCCGCTCCCGCTCCTCGCGCTTCTTCCTTTCTTTTTCCTGGTCAGCCCTCAGAGAGGCCAGGTAGGCCTCATCCTGCTGCTGCCTCAGCACCTGGGTCTGATTTCGTTCTTCCCTGCAGACAGACCAAAAGCACAGAAGGAAAAGGGCAATCTCACCAAGCTCTGGGTTTTCTCACACTGACATTTGGGGGGTAAAGAGTTTTACAATCCTGGCAGAGGACTATTTCACACTATAAAGGGTTCCAACGCAGAGTATGGCAGAATCTGAACAAGTCATCTCTTTTCCCAGTTTCATTTGGCAGAAGAATTTTTTCCAAATTCTAACCCAAGTAACACAGTATTATTGTCATAAAATGATCATCAGAGCATATTTTACAAGTGAAGAACCCTTTGGGCCATACATTTTTTGTGTATGTCGCTTTCACAGAACCACAAAACCACAGACATACATCTTTCAAGATTTGAAAAACATAGAAATGTCTTATTCAGAGTTCTAATAAACAAAGAGAAAACACTGTAACATTCTGGTGTATTTCCTATTTTGTCTCTGAAAAATTATGTTTGTACATGGGAGTCTGTATCTATATAATTAGAAGAAAATGTACAAAAATTTTCAAAGTGATGGTAGAATTATTTAAATTTCTTCTTTGAGCTTTTCTGTTTTCCAGATTTTCTAAAATGAACATATATTACTTATATAATGGTGAAGAGTTACAACCATTTCTTTCTACATTTAAGCTCTTTATTTCAAGGCTCTGCTATCCTAGATGACACAATCTATATTCTTGAGCACAGAACCCTGTTTTATATTTTGATTCACATCTCTAAGAACAGATGATGGAGAGTTATGGCAAAGTACTTAACTATTTTAACAGTAAACGGACAAAGCTTTTAAAGTGGTCTTAGAAAAGTCATGATTTGTGGAGCCCAAGGTCAACTGGTCTCTCTCAGTTCTAGAGAGGAACTCCCTTGTACCTTTCTAGGCGTTCTGACACCAGGTAAGTCTGGTTTGCATCTATGATAAATGTCAGCTGATTAATGAGGTCATCAGGTTGAATGAGGCCTTCTAGCCGTCCCACCACAGTCATCCTCCGATCCTTCAGCATAATCATGGCCAGAAATGGATAAGTGTTCTCCCGTAAAGCCTGTGAAACTGACAGAAAAAAAGACCCAATAGGGCAGGACTTTGGGATAAAATACATCAACTTAGACTTTCCACAATGAGCAAGAGAGAACTGCTTTAATCCCAGCTGGGGAAGAGGGAGGTGTCATTTATTCTCTGCCTCTTTTCTCTCTTAGATTCTTTAAAAGGTGTTTGTTTATTGTAGAGAGAGCAGAATGGAGAAAATGAGAGGGAGAAGGGAGGAGAGGAGAGGAGGGGGAGGGAGAGAGAGACAGAGAGAGAAATATTGATGAGATAGAAACATCAACAATCAGCAGCCTCCTGCACGTCCCCTAATGGGGATCGAGCCTACAACCCAGGCATGTGCCCTGACCAGGAATGGAACCTGCGACCTCTTGGCACATGAGTTGACATTCAAGCACTTAGCCACACTGGCCAGGCTCCCTCTTATTTCTTAATTTCTTTGGTGGTGGTGGTTGTTCTTATATATTTGTGTTCCTATTCCCAGGTAATTAGAGAACAGAAGAGGCTTTTCTGGTGGGGGTGTAGTTGTCACGATGCTAGGAAAGGCTGCAGAGTTCAAGGGCAATGTCTGTTTGATGGGTAACAAAGGATTGATAAAACTCTAGCTACTACTTAGTATAATTTTTCCCCATGGAAGAGGTCAAGTCTATAGGGAACAAGGCTTCAAGTCTTAGCCTTATGCGACTGGTGCTGATCACCACCACCATCTTCTCTCTTCTCTTCTCTTGACCAATCCCTTCCTTTCACCATGTCTTTTTTCACTCTGCAAAAAACAACAACTAGCTTTTCTGTTTCAAGGGCGTTTATAAAGTTGGCTTCTAAATAACCAAGATTTTACCACAAGTTTTACCTATGATTTCCTTCAGTTTAAAACAAGAGATTTTTTTTTAAGTTTTTATAAAAATAACCTTAGTCTCCTTCTACCCACCATCCACCCTCCAAAGCTATATTAATTAGCATGGCAAATGCATGCTGTAGGAACTTAGAGACGTTTAAAAACCAGTTGGGAGTAAAGATTCAGATTCCAGGATGCAGGCAAACATCTGTTGCAGCTTTGGTTCTCAGGATCTAGCATAGTGGCTGATATGCTAGTATTCACTCAAAAGTTGCTGAACGGAAGTAGCTGCACTATAACTACATTTTTTTCCACTGGAAGCCCTTATGTTTCATACTGACTTCTAAAAATACTTTAAGAATCATTATCAGCAAAGAACTGAATTTTCCGAATCCCCATCAGCACTCAAGGTATTCAAATAGCTAACTCATTGTGCAAAAAGCTCTATTAAAATTACTGATGAGAATAAGTCTTCAGTAAGAAGCCCATTAAAATTAAAGGCAAGCCCTTGACTGATGTGGCTCAGCTGGTTGGAGTCATCCTGTACACCAGAAGATGGTGGCTTCAATTCCTAGTCAGGGGATATATGCAGGTTAGAGGTTCAATCCCTAGCTGGGGCATGTTGTGGAAGGCAACAGATCTATGTTTTTATTTCTCTCTCTTTAAATCAATTTAAAAACTAACAAAAAACCACAACAACAAAAAACATATCCTCAGGTGAGGATTATTAGAATGGACCAGAGTGGGGGTCTGGATGAACAAAGGTAAAGGGATCAAAAAGTACAAATTGGCAGATACAGTCACGGGATGTAAAGTATAGGGAATATATAATCAATTATATCGTTATAACTATGTAGGGTGCGAGGTGGTGCTAGACTTATTGGGGGGAGCACTCCATAAGTTATACAAATGTCTAACCACTATGCTGTACACCTGAAACTAATAAAATATTGAATGTCAACTGTAATTGAAAAAAAGGTTTTAATTGAAAAAACAAAGAAAAGCATGGGCTAGAGTCTGAAAAACCTGAGCTTAGCCCTGACCGGTTTGGCTCAGTGGATAGAGCATCGGCCTGAGGACTGAAAGGTCCCGGGTTCTATTCCGGTCAAGGGCATGTACCTTGGTTGCGGGCACATTCCCAGTGGGGAGTGTGCAGGAGGCAGCTGATCGATGTTTCTCTTTCATCAATGTTTCTAACGCTCTATCCCTCTCCCTTCCTCTCTGTAAAAAAATCAATAAAATATATATTTAAAAAGAAAAAAGAAAAACCTGAGCTTACTACAAAACTTGCTGTGTGATTGTGAACAGGCTTAAATCTCTAAGCCTGTTTCCTACACCAGAAAGTGGAGGTGTAATACAACCTTATCTCTCAGGACTGCTGAGAAGATTATAATGAGATAATGTATAAATAGCAACTAACATTGTGTCTACCATAGAATAGTCATGCAATAAGTGGCAAGTCTTTTCAGATTATTCCAAAGATATCCCAACATACAATGAGGCAGAAGAAACACAACTTACCCCTGTAGCCCTCAGGCTTGTTTGTGGAGCACGCCCAGAAGAGCATCCTAGTGTTTATTAGTGAAATTACTTCGGGGGCGCAGAGGGTGTTGCTGTGGAGAGGGATAAAAAGGACAGGAGAGAACTTGCTTACTGAAACTCTCAGCAGATAAGGTCAGAAGAGAAAGAAAATGATCAATCCACTCACCGACAGAATTCATCAGAGTCCTGGTGATCATCTCCATGAAGATAAACCAAAAGAAAGCGAAGCTCCCGCTTGGCATCATTCAGTGCCTGTGGGAAACAGAAGGTCACTAATTATTATGATGACTGTACCTTGAGCTTTTAATTAGGCTAAGGGTCCTAATGATACATTTAGGAACAAAAGGAGAAATGAGGAAAAAAAGTAAGCAAAAAAATCAAGAGTCCTGGACTACTACCCTCACACCCACGGAGTTTATCTCCCTACGCAAAGCCCATGCTAACAAGCATTAATAAAAACAATTTAGCTGTATCAGGCACCTGAGCATAGACAGCTGACAAATAAAGGTCCCCAACAAATCACAGAAGTCAGCTGTTGCCAGTCTGAAGGAAGATAAAAACAGGAGTGTCTCACCACCTGAAAAAGGAGGTGAGAATTTTGCCACTTTACATTTTTATCTTTGTAAATAAAAAATACTGCGAAGATGATCCCAGGCTTTATACCAAGCAGGAATGAGCGACGGTGGGACCCACAGATGCTCTAAAGAGCATGGGGCTGAAAAGATCTTCAAAGACCAGGCTAGTGTCCAAGATTCCTGTGTGTGCTTTTGCATTTGCCTAATCCTGAGTCCACTACAATTCAATTAAGATTTCCTGAATGAGCGGTGGTCTACCCTCCACCTGAGGATCACAGCAGAAGGAGTGTGTATGAGAGGTGCCTATCTCATTATCTCTAGCACTGAGCACAATGACTAGCATACAGTAGGTGCCTAATGCTTGTCCAGTGGGGTGTGAGCAGCCAGTGAGGGAGACTAAGAAAAAGCAGATGTGAGAGAATCAAAGCAGGAAGCGAGAGTAAGCATTTTTTTCTCCAGATAGATTTAGGAATCCTGGAGTATACAGAATACAACCACCCTTTGGCCTATGCCTATAGTGTTATTTCTACATTTTTCTCTGGCAAACTAGAACTCTTCATTTTCACCCCGAGGAAACAAGTCAAAGATTGGTGAGGTTTGGGCTGAGATATGCTGCTTTGAATCTATGGTCTATGCCCTTATTCAACTCTGCGAGGGTTCAAAGAAGACTTCAGGTTTTGCCTTCAAGGGCATAGGAAAGAAGACACTGACACAAAACAACTAAAATATGGAGAAAAACGTGACATTACTATAAGATTAAAAACACTATGAAAGCACTACTCAAATCGCAAGGTAGGCCAGGGTAGGACATAACAATCACTAAAGGGCATAAGGAGGGAGTGACATGAGCTGGTGGAAGGATGGGTAAGGTCTAATTAGCAAAAAAAAATGTGAGGACAGCATTGCAGGTGAAGGGAACAGCAAAAGCAAAGGCACAGAGGTGGGAAAGTACAGACTGTTCAGGAAGCAGTTTAGCTGGAACCTAGGCTATTGGGGAAACACGTTATGTGGGAAAGACCTCAAAAGGAGGTTAGGATTAGATCAAGGAGGGCCCAGCTAGAAGGTTTGGTCCTTTTTTCTGAAAATAGTGAAGAGCAATTTAAGATTTCTTAGTAAAAGAATGATCATGGCATGATCAGTCCTGGGCTTTCCTTTCCTTAGTGGAGAGAATCATATCAATAAATTGGCATCTATATGGTTTGTGGCACTGACCTGGCTGTACGTTCCCTGGTAGAAGACAGGGTGTGCCCTCCCATATTTTTCTTCAAAAGAGTGCATAAATGAAACAATGTCCCCAACGGGGTCAGTGACCCGGCTGCGAGGGTCAGGCCGTATAAAACGAAGAGCAAACCTGGGGAGGAAGGAATAAATATCACATGAATTGGCTTACTGTAGTGCATGTGGGCGGGCCAGTTTGTAAAGATTCCTGTACCAGAGGCACGGTAGCACACGGAGGTGAATGGTCTAGGAGTGGACCTCAAACCTGAGCTGCGAGCCTGGCTCAAAAGCTGCAAAGCAGCAAGTGTTGTTCCATCACCTATTCAAGAAGAATGTGAACTACGAGGATTATAAATTTCAATACTGACCCAAGCAAACCCTGAGTGCTCTCTGCAGAAAAATTTACAGCTAGAACTGGGAAAGAAAGACACAGTACCCAAAAGATCATGGGTCAAGCTGTGCCCCAGAGTCTCCATATGGGCACCATCTATATGGGAGGCACAAGGCACGTGGCTACTAAAATTTAAATTAAAATACAACAAAAATTTCAGTTCCCTAGTCACTCTAGGAATTTTGAATTTTTAGTGCATACTCCCAAGCTATTCAAGTTATGGACAGGAACTTGAGACCCGAACTTGTAGTCATGATTTACTTGCTCTTCAAAGGGGCAAGTAAGTTCTGCATGATGATTTATGGTTGATGGATCCTCAGAGGAACTATCCAATCGATCTAGAGTGCACTGGCAGATTTGGGAACCTGACAGCTACTGTAAGATAAAGGACGTTTTATTCTAAAGGGTCCGTCTTATTTGATTTGCATAGCACCATCTATTTATCCTTTGGATTCCATAGAAGGCAATGCTACATAACATTAAACAAAGTGCTTGGGTGATACAGTTTTCTTAAAATTAGTACACATGCCCAGCTAGCATTGCTCAGTAACTGAGCCTCCGTCTATGAACCAGGAGGTCACGGTTTGATTCCTGTCAAGGGGACAGGACTGAGTTGTGGGCTTGATCCCCAGTGTGGGGTGTGCAGGAGGCAGCCGATCAATGATTCTATCTGTCTCTCCCTCTCCATTCTTCTCTGAAATTAACAAAAAAAAAAAAATATATATATATATATATATATATTTTTTTTTTTTTCAAATTAGTAACACATGCCATGCATATTTTTTTTCCCACGGAAAACAAACAATATTCATATACTTGAGAAATTTTCAGCACAGAAAAGGTGACTAAACTACGACACTTTCCTTACCAAATCTTAAAACATTTCCAATTCCTTACCCCCTCAAATTCCTCATGTGTAGTAGTATACAATTTCACTTGGAATTTCTCCTGAGTAATCAAATCAAACTGACTGACACAAACATTCCAGAGCAAATTAAAAACAAATGTAAGAAGCTGTGTACAGTCAAATAAACGATGACATTAAGGAGACTAAACTTTAGGTGGTGAGCACTCAATGCACATACAGATATATTATAGAATCATACACTTGAATCTTATATAGTCTTATTAACCAATGTCACCCAATAAATTTAATTAACAAAAAAAGTTTATGTAAGTAGAAATCCTATAGAAGATTGTTTGATAACTCTCTCTGAAATTAGCTTTAGGATTATTTTATCAGTCTTTAAGTTCCATTTCGATGAATGAATGAAGGATTTACCTTCATAATGTTTCTCATTATAATATACTAGAGGCCCGATGCACATTAGCACACTGAGGTGTGTGTGTGGGGGGCCCTTAGCCCAGCCTGTGCCCTCTCACAATCCGGGACCCCTTGGGGATGTCTGCCTGCCAGCTTAGGCCTGTTCCCCGAGAGGAGTGGGCCTAAGCCGGCAGGTGGACATCCCCTGAGGGGTCCTTAGTGCTGCCTCGGGGGCAGGAGAGGCTCCTACCACCGCAGCTGCACTTGTCAGCTGCGAGCCCAGCTTCTGCTGAGCAGCGCTTCCCCTGTGAAAGTGCACTGACCACCAGGAGGGCAGCTCCTATGTTGAGTGTCCACCCCCGGTAGTCAGTGAGTGTCATAGCGACCTGTTATTCCACTGTTTGATTGATTTGCATATTAGGGTTTTATCATATAGGATACTTTAGGACAATTAGCTTTAAAAAAATAGAGATATCAACTTGGTCTTCATTAAAATTTTAAAGGTTTTAACATGCTCATTCTTAAATAAACAGGGATGAAAAGAGTTAATTGGTTAATTGTTGATCTATAAGAACTTTGCTAAAGCAAGAAAGCCATTAAGCAAGCAGGCTCCTAAAACACTAAATGGCCCTGGCCAGTGTGGTTCAATGGTTAGAGTGTTGGCCAGAGTACTGAATCCCAGTCAAAGGCACACCTGGGTTGCAGGTTCCATCGATCCCCCACCCCAGTTCTTGTGTGTGTGGGAGGCAACCAATCGATGTGTTTCTCACATAGATGTTTCTCTCCCCCCTTGTCTCCCTCCCTTTCCTCTAAAAAAAAAAAAAAAAAAAAATCAATGGAAAAAATATCCTCAGGTGAGGATTAACAAAACAACAACAAAAAGACACTAAATGACTAAGGTAAAAGGTGTTGTCTGATCCTTACACTTCTGCAGCTGCTGGGTCCTCACATTAGGCCTCTGTTCCCTAAAGCAGCAGTCGCCAACCTTTCGGACCTTAAGGACCACCGGTTGGCGACTGCTGCCCTAGAGCAAGGCAAAGGCTATCCCACATTCAGGGAGGTACAGGTTGCCCTACATGCAAGGTCCAGACCACAGATTCAAGTTCTACCTACTGGCCCATAAACATTTGAGGTCCCTATGAAGCCTAGGTGTGGATTCATCTGCTACTCAGCTCTAAACCGGACACCCAAGCCTAACGGGCCAGCAATTTGGAACCCCTGGGCATTTTCTAGCCCTGGCCCCTCTGTAGCTTCTAGTGCTGAGCTCTCTAAGTGGTACATGAAGGAAGTGAGAAAAAAGGTTAAGTGTGAAGCAAGGGGGTATACATAAAGAAAGGCTCCAGTATTATCAGCCTGAACCGAAGGAATTGTATAGGAGTGTCTAGAGAGGTGAAACTTGTAAGAGAATCTAGAGAAAAGTGAATAATCTCAGAGCAGGATAATTTTTTTGGATTATCAGTAGTCAGATGGAGTTATCTAGATGGGTTAGGGTAAAAGTTACAAGTAATCTGAAGCTAGTAGATATGGTGGTTAAAAATGAATTAGCTAGAGAATGTTGAGGTGACAAACATGGTGGGAGGAGGGAAGATAATAAATGTAGGTAGATTCTCGAAAACAATAAGCAAGACTAGTTTAAAACAATTTCATGTCACATCATCTGTTATGTTTGAATAATTTAAAATATTTTCATACTTCATAAAAAGACTGTTTAAGAGGAATATTCGATCTGATGTCCAATTGCCAAATCAAAATTGATAAGAGTACAAATCTTATTCTGGTCTACCTTTCTGCTCCAAAGTCTACCCTATTGCTAACACATAAATACAAAGGTACGTACCTAAATATATCAAGTATTGTGTAATAGGTAAACCGGAATGGAAGCATTATCAAGTAATAACCCCATCCAAGCAGCCCCTGAAATTCCAAAAATAAAGTTAGATACCAATCATTCAGTCACTAATACCTTATAACATGGCTAATTCAATTCTTCACTCTGTTTGTCCTTCATGTGATTTCTCCCTTTGCAATATGGTTTCTCTTCCTGGCCACCTCAGTCTCCTTAAAGACCAACTGTCTTTGATCTCATTTCATTTAATACTATCATTTTTTTTTATCACACAATTTTTGAATTAAAATCTGCTCCAACAATTTTTCTGCATTTACTTATATTAGCTGACAAACTCAATTGCAAATTTTCCTTCCCAAATCATAATTATTCCTTCTTCCCTTTTTTCACATTTACATATTAAAATATGATCTACAGAAACAGCAAGAAAGATAACTTTTACTGCCTTGGACATGTTTACAATTGACAATTATATTAACCACAATTATAACTCATCATATAGCTGCTAATCTTAGTAAGAATCTAATTATTACTTTAACAATGTTGATTATTGCTGCTGTTGTTATTATCTAGCATATAGAGAGAGAGGTCTACAGTTTACAAAGCATTTCTTATATATCATATTGTGTTAACCTGAAACCCTCCCTGTATCCATAGCCAGGGAGCTCTGGAGCCTCATGGCTGCCATAAGGCCTTGAAATACTGAGACAAGCCAAAAACAAACTAAAGAAACACTGGGATATACAATTGCTATAGGAATCCATCTGCTCTTCTACTTTAAAATACCCCTAAACAACTACTTAGAAACTCTATTTTAAAACACTGTCAAGTGCTCACAAAAGGTATAATGATGGAAGAAATTCTAACTGCTACAAGTTAAAGGGAGCACTTTCTTGGAATTCTAAATCCAAGTACAAGAGGTGAGTGTAACTCCAAGAATTACGAGAAACTCCATGCCCTAGCTGGTTTGGCTCAGTGGATAGAGTATTGGCCTGCAGAATGAAGGGTCCCAGGTTCAATTCATCAAGGACACATGCCCAGTTGCAGGCTCAGTCTCCTGTAGGGGGCGTGCAGGAGGCAGCTGTTCAATGATTCTCTTTCATCACTGATGTTTCTCTCTCTCCCACCCTCCTCCCTTCCTCCCTAAAATATATATATTTGAAAAAAGAAACTCCAAAAAGTTCTTTGGAGACCATTTTCAGTACTGTTCACATCTGACCTCCCTAATTAGACTGTGAGCAATGCGAAAGGGAGAACTGGCTTATCATTCATGGGATCCTCAGCAGCCAAATCCCAAGTACACTGGAGCACCCTTAAAGCTCCTGAATTTAACTGTACCACGTCCTTGCTACTAGCCCTTAAAGACTAATTTTAAAGATATGGTGAAGGCTCTCAACAAAGATTCCAAGTATTTCCCTAGAATTAGCTTAAGATTAAGTAAAATAAAGCAACAAAGAACTCAGTAAATATTCTAACTTAAAAATGGAAGATCTAGCCCTGGCTGAGTGGCTCAATAGGCTGGAGTGTCATCCCATATTCTGCAGCTTGGATTCCAGTCGGGGTTCCTGTGTGAGGCAAAGGATCAATGTTTCTCATACTGATGTTTCTCTCTCTCCCTCACCCCTCCTCTCTCTAAAATCAGTAAGAACATATTCTTGGGTGAGGATTAAAAAACAAAAAAGTAGAATATCTAGTCAACATGTAGCAAACATTTTTAGACATGTAAATACAATTACTCAAAAATAAGGTGCAGAAACTGTTTCAAATAACTGGCAAAGACCACACACACACACACACACACACTCACACACAAAATGGGCAGTTACTGTATCACTTCATTAAAGAATCAAGGAAGTGGGAAGGAATGTGGGCTCAAGGGGGAAAAAAGAAATCAAGGAAAAATAATAAACCCAATAAATCTACCAAGGAGCCAGGTCCAGCTATACATTCTGAGTATTTCTCTTGTTCTTATCATACAGAGACCAACATAAGCAAGTGAATGGACTTATAAAGGAGGGGGGGGTGGGAATTCCAGTGATGAAGTCACTTGCCCTTGGTTGTGGTCTTGAGACAACATAGCTGTAGATCCTGTGGTCGGCTGTGTTAACCTGCAGGGGTCGTGATGGAGGAGGGTTAAAAACACTTGGTACACCCTCTTGCTCATTCAATCTGTCCTGTACAGCAGCCTGAGAAGGAAAAAAGAGTAGAAAGAATTTCAGCGCTGCTCAAATCAACTCAGAAGAAGAGATGAGGCAACTGCTGCTTGGTGTTATAAAACAAGTAACCTGAGAAGTGTATCTTCTCGAACCTTTCACTTGTTATGGTGGGCGGTAATGTGTGGTGATGATGCCAGAATTCACACACAACAGAGCAGGACAAAGACTTTGTCTGGAAGCACCAGTTATGCAGCAAGCACACTGCGTCTGTTCAGATGGCCTGTGTTACGGAGGGTGGCTGGGAAGTAAGGTGCTTCAATGTACAAGCCTAAGGAGAGCCACCTCAGAAAATACAATGTAGAAAAAACAAAAAAAGAAAGGAAAAAAAAAAAAGAAAAAAAGAATACAATGTAGACAATGCCCCTAAAAAAACATAACCCTACAAAAGCATGAAAATAGAATAAAGATAGAATTTTCTTAATAAATAAAAACAGAAAAAAATAACTGATAAACATGAGATTTTTTTTCATAAACAAAACAAATAAGAAAATAAACCAGTCTTAAGCAAGTATCATTTAAAAAAGAGGGGATAACAGGACAGATACAGAAAAAAAAGTGAAAGATATGCTACTTTGTATAGCCTATGCTAAAAAAATTGAAAATCTCTAAAAAGAAAGCATTTTTTAAGAAAGCTTACCAAGAAAGATCTAGGAAACAGATTATGAATGATGGCGGGAAAACATAGAGAAAGGCAGAAACAAGTATTTTCTTTCCTTTTTTAAAAAATAGGGTTTTACTGATTTGAGAGAAGAAGAGAGAGGGAAAGTAGAAACATCAATGATGAGAGAGAATCATCATGCCCCCTACTGAGGACTGAGCCCACAAGCCGGGCATATGCACTGACTGGGAGTCGAACCTTGATCTCCTGGTTCATGGGTCAATGCTCAACCATTGAGCCACACTGGCCAGGCATAAGTATTTACTTTCAACTCTATGCTATTTATACTTCTCAACTCATTTTATCAAGTAAAGTCATTTTATAAAGCCAGCATATGCTTGAAGTGAAAATCTAATGAGGAGATAGCACAACAAATAAAGCAACATCATTCCCTCTGCCTCAAATGCATTTCCCTCAAAGTTTTCACATTCAGGCACATTCATTTCATTTGCATTCAGGCGTCAGCTCAAATGTAACCTCCTCAGAAAAGCCTTACTTGACCAACTTATTTAAAATAACTTCTTGCCCGGCCAGCATAGCTAAGTGGTTGAGCATCTACCTATAAACCAGGAGGTCATGGTTTGATTCCCAGTCAGGGCACATGCATGGGTTGTGGGCTCAATCCCCAATGGGGGAGGGGAGGGCGTGCAGGAGGCAGCCAATCCATGATTCTCTCTCATCATGGATGTTTCCATCTCTCTCTCTCTTCCTCTCTCTGAAATCAATAAAATATATTAAATAAACAAAATCATTTCTCAAAAAAAGAAAATAAATCAAATTAAGTTCTCAGATCCTATTACATTTCCTACATTCATTCCTAGCATTTATTATAAGCACAAATTATCTAGAATTCAGTTTCATGTGAGTAGGGACTTAGTCTCATTCATTGGTAGAATGCCAGAGCCTAAAATTTAATGCATCAGAAACAAGTTCACTCAGAAATACAAGTATTTTCAGAAATCCAGCACCCTATTCAAGTAACATACCATAATTGAAACAGTAATTTCAAGAGGTCAAAGGGTGTTTGATAAAATTCAACATCCATTCTATTTTGTTGTTAATCCTCACCCAAGGATATTTTTTCCATTGATTTTTTTAGAGAGAAGGAAGGGAGGAAATGGGGGAATATACTAGTTAACAAAACTGGTAAAAACAAGTACCTCTGCTCAAATGGATCTATCTCAAAACAATAACCAATATCACAATAATAATAAAACAAGAGATGTTATAGTGAGGACATGATGTTTGCTATCACCATTATTAACTGACATATTATATATATATATATATATTACACACACACACACAAACAGGGAGTAGGCACTATATTGAGGAATTTGGTCACTACCCTTTCTATTTTATAAACTTTGATCATAAAGCTTCACTTTTTCTACCCATTATTTTTAAAATATATTTTTACTGATTTCAGAGAGGAAGGGAGGAGAGGCTAGCAATATTAACGATGAAAGAGAATCCTTGATTGGCTGCCTTCTGCACGCCCCACACTGGGGATCAAGCCCATAACCTGGACATGTGCCCTGGCTGGGAGCTGAACATTGACCTGGTTCATAGGTCAACACTCAACCACTGAGCCATGCTGGCCGTGCTACACATTCATATTTTTATTTGAGACAGAAAAGAGAGATAGAGAAACATAATTTGTTGTGCCATTTATTTATACTTTCGTTTATATGCTCATGGATTGATTCTTGTATGTGCCCTGACCAGGGATTACACTTGCTGTCAGGACAATGCTCTAACCAACAGAGCTCTCAGCCAGGGCCCACACATTCATTTTTAAAGACTTAAAAGAGTTGGAAATTTGAAAACAACCTCTATTAAAAGAAAAGATTCCAGCTGTGGAAAAATACATGTCTTTGAATCATTGTCATGGAAAAAGAAAATGCTCAGCCCTAGCTGGTTTGGCTCAGTGGATAGAGCATTGGCCTGCAGACTAAAGGGTCCCAGGTTCAATTCAGGTCAAGGACACATGTCCCGGTTGCAGGCTCAATCCCTAGTGGGAGGCGTGTGGGAGGCAGCCAATGAATGATTCTCTCTCATCATTTATGTTTCTATTTCTCTCTTCTTTCCCCTTCCTTCTGAAATCAATAAAAACATATTTTTAAAAAGAAAGAAAGAAGCTCAAAATAAATCCTGTTATTACCTCTATGTTCCAGTTATGCTGTTCCAAGGTATGTCGACATTGATCCATAGATTCTATGCCAGTCAAATCCTGGAAAGGATAAACACAAAAAGTTACTTAGGGAAAACCAACAGTACATTTGTAGATATTTTTATCCCTAATAGACTACTTATGAATACTTCTGCAAAAATATACTAAAAAGTGTTGAAGGTACAGGGTCAAATTTGGTAAAATTTCACTATTCAGAATTTGTCCAATCAGAGCAGAGATTATTCCCACAGAACAAAAAAATTAAAATTCCTTATCTTTTAAATCTTCAAGGCAGTGTCACCCCATGCACTGAAAGGCTGCCCATTGAATTTCCAGTAAGAGCACACACTTCGGCCATGTATGGAAGGCAACCAATAGATCTCTCTCTCTCTTCCTTCCTCTCTCTAAGCATGTCCTCAGGTGAGCATTAAAAACAGCCAGCATCTCTAGCCAAGCTTTTGTAACACCTCAAGTGAACTGTCAAAATAACTAATTTCTTTTCCTCCTTCTAACTCTTCTTCCTATATGTTGACTGAATAATGAATTCCAAAATCCTTAGCTCTCCTTAGAGGGAGAGAGACACATCGATTGCACAGGCCCCAACCGGGGGGTGGGGTGTGTGTGTGTGTGTGTGTGTGTGTGTGTGTGTGTGTGTGTGTGAAACCTGGAACCCAGGTACATGCCCTTGACTTGAAATCCAACCTGTGACCCTTCTGTACACAGGACAAAGCTCTAACCACTGAACCATGCCAACCAGGGCCAGACCTCCATTTTTTAAAAAATATATTTGACTGATTTTTACAGAGAGTAAGGGAGAGGGATAGAGAGTTAGAAACATCAATGAGAGAGAAACATCGATGAGCTGCTTCCTGCACACCTCCTACTGGGTATGTGCCGGCAACCAAGGTACATGCCCTTGACCAGAATCGAACCTGGGACCCTTCAGTCCGCAGGCCAACGCTCTCTCCACTGAGCCAAACCGGTTAGGAAATACCTCCATTTTTAATACCATTGTCCAAAAAAGGATCTAGGTTCCTTGGAGAAGTAACTGATTCAAGGGCAGGGACAGGAACTATACAAGATGAGCCTAGAGAATCGTGTAGTGTCAGAAAGTAAGGACGTGTTAAAAAAAAAAAAAAAAAAACCCACAATAATTGGATAGTCATAAATTATAATCCAAATTACAAAATAAATATCCATGAGTCCATTCTGATATAACCGTATAGTAGAGAGAACTGACAAACTACCTCAGCCAAGTGATCAACTCTATCAGTGTACTGGTGATTTTACTATTTGCATAATTGTTCTAATACTTTGGTTTCTCAATTCCTTGCCTACTGTTCCTCCATTCACTCTTGAGGTCAAACTCTAGACCTCACTATAATAACTGTAAGCCCCTGCACACTCCCCCTCCATATTCTTCTACCTTTTCAACTTCCTCCATCTAATGCCCTGTCTCTAAATTTTTCAACCCCGTCAGGACCTACAATCCATTGACCCTACTACCTTTTCACTGAGCCTCAGAACCTCTCATATCCTTATTTCCCATTTTATTCATCATAAGTTCCAGGGTTAAATATAATAATTACACATCTTCAACTCCTTTGCCCTCTATCACAATCATATTCTACAATCTTTTAAAATTCCAACTCTCACCCTAGCTGGTTTGGCTCCGTGGATAGAGCATCAGCCTGCGGACTGAAGGGTCCCAGGGTTCGAGTCTAGTCAAGGGCACATGCCTGGGTTGTGGGCTTGATCCCTAGTAGGGGGCGTGCAGGAGGCAGCCAATGAGTCTCTCATCATTGATGTTTTTCTCTCTCTCTTCCTCACCCTTCTTCTCTGAAATCAATAAATCCAAATCTCTACTTTGTATCATCTGTATCTTCACAGCTGAAGGGGGCTGACCAGACTTACTTTACATAAATATATGATCACTAACCTCAAGTAAATCTGTAATATTGCCTGGCTTCATCCTAGTTGCCTAGTCCATTCACTCCTATTTTCCTATGTAACCAGACTTTCGCTCTCCTCAAACTTCCAGCACCTCCTCCACCCTTATTCTTAGTTCAAGATCTTGCTTCCTATTTCACAGAGAAAATAATCAAAAGTTCCAACCTGCATGTCAACCTACCTACACTTATCTTATCTTTTACTATGGACAAACATATCCATGCTCAAGGCAAAGGCCAATGCCTCCTCTTGTCGTGTATACCGGTCCTGTCCCCTCTCACTTACTCAAGGGTATCGCAATAGCAATTCTCCTCCCTCTGCATCAGATTTTCTCTCTAATGTGTGTTCCTCATCAGTATAAACATGCTGATATATCCTAAAAATTAAAAAAAAATCTCTCTTTCCACTACAGCTTCTGCCCGGTCTCTTTCCTCTTTAGTGAAAAACCTTCAGAAATCTCCAAGTTCTCATGCCAACTCACTCCAATCAAGCTCTCACCTCCCCAACATTCTAACAAAACTTCTAATCAAGGTCACAAAGGACCCCCACAATGTAAATCCAAACATCTGTTCCCACTTCTCAAGGACTTAAGTCTAGGACAATACACTGGTTTTCCTCCTACCTGGTCTGCCACTTTGTTTCCTTTGCTAGGTCCTCACTGTATCCTCAGAATACTCAAGACTGAAGTGTTCCAGAGCAGGGCCCTCTGATCTTTTCTTTTTCATGTGTACAACAGTTCCTCCCCTTTATCCCAGGTTTCACTTTCACCATTTTAGTTACATCAGGAAACATTACAGGTAAAATTCCATACAATTCGTAATTTTAAATTGTGTGCCATTCTGAGTCCCATGATGAACTCCTGCAGTCTCATTGGTCCCGCCTGGGAAATGAATCATTCCTTTGTCCGGTATACCCGCACGTATATGTTGGTCATTTAGAGCCCTCTCTGCAGTAACACACTGCCTGTATTCAAGTAGCCCGTCAAGGAAAGTAGGAGGCTGGCAATTCGGATATGCCAAAGAGAAGCTGTAAAGTACCGTTACTTTTCCATGTATAAGATGCCCCCATGTATAAGACACCTCCCACTTTTCCAACCCAAAATTAAGAAATCAGTATTTTAAACATAAAACAGAATACATTTTTATTTAGTAATTACTGCAGGTAATATTCACATACCAGTACTATGATATTATGCAGCATACCACTTTATTCAGCCTCTGTTGCATCACTGTTCTCTTCTTCTTCACTATTGGTTCCAGACATACCAATTTCCTCAACTTCTATTGTATCACTGCTGTCTGCTGAGTCACTGTCTATCTATGTGTGATCATCCTCAGTTCCATCCATGGCATTGCTGATTCCACATTTCCTGAAGGACTTCACAATCACCTCTTGTTTGATGCCAAATCATGAGATTAGGGCCCAAATGCAGGCCTCAGTAATAGTTGTTTTTTTTTTTCACTCTTCCTGTCCATGTCAAGTTATCACCTGCTTTTTGTATCCATCTACTCATTCTTCTCTCATGGGAGCTTTAAATGGCTTGCTGATTAAAGCATCTAGTGGCTGTAGTTGACCTGTAAGTCCACGAGGAGTAACTCCTAGGTTTGTTTGCAAATCTGATACAACCCTTTTTGTCTTTTCTGTTAAATGTGCTCAGAACTGATCAAAGACAAGAAGAGCTGGCTTCTTTAACACATTGCGGACCAGTAGTTTTATTGCTAGCTTTACCCAATGGCCAGATAAGTTTCTATTGAACTAGTACAAAAAACGTTTTCCTTAAATGTTAAAGGCACGGTTTAAAATTAAATACCCATTGCATTTTGAAGTTATTTATTACACGTTCTTACAAACTAATATCTTTTAAAAGTATGACTGGCCACAAACCTTAGAACAGAAAACACGAGAATTCTCGTGATCCGTCCGCAATGTGTCAAGAGCTCCCCAGGTCTTCTGGACCAAACCCTTTGCAAACCAAATGGCCATAATGTCTTCATTCATTCATCTCTTCTCTTGAACTTGCACAATAATGCCAAGAGGTATGGTCTCTTTAGGATATGTTTTCCTCTTAAAAATAAACATAGGAGGCGGTTTAGTACCATCTGTACAGCATGAAGGCACAGCAGTATAGTGTGTCTTTTCATGGCCACTTGTTTTGATTGCCACTGTTTTGATTCCTTTCACATTAACAGTTCTGTTGGAAGGCACATCAAAATTGAGAGGCATGTCATTCATGTTTGTAATCTGACTTGGTTCAAAATCTTATTTTTCAGAAGTTGCATGACATAGGAGTGAAGCTGTTGCATTTTATCCTCATAAACTGGTGGCATTTTCTGAGCTAACTTTGTTCTCATGGCCAACACTTCTCTCCTCATGAAATTGAAGCACCATTTGGCCTTTCCTGTAAAATCAACAATGTTCATTTCGCTTGCAAACATTCTTGTCTGACACTGAATAAGCTTGGTTGACACACAGAAGCCACTCTGGCACTGCTCCATAATCCAAGTCTTAAGCCTCTGCTCCAAGTTTGCCCATTTTGCTGGTTTTCCTCTTAAGCCCTTCTTACTTGGCATCTTAAGTTGTTCTTCCTGTTTTCTCCACTGTCTGATCATACCATACACTCAGTGGGAGGAGGTCCACTGTCTCTCTGCAGTTCTGTTTCCACGCTCTTTTGCATAGCTAATTACATTCAGTCTGAATTTTGCAGAGTAAGATAATCGCTTACCAGTATTTATCTTTTTATTTTTTGACATATTTATAGGCTCAGAACACTCCAATCTCTGTTGCATCTACACACTCTCCACTTCCATCTCCACCTCCAATTACAGCATCAGCTGAGGTTAGTTACAATAAGGCTTATGATTGGAGAAAACTGACAAGGTATGGACAGCTACGCACATGCTTGGCTCCCTCTTCGGGCTGACTTCTGTGTATAAGATGCCCCTCGATTTTCAGTCTAATGATTTTAGAAACAAACTAGAGGCCCAGTGCACGAAATTCATGCATAGGAGGGGTTGTCCCTCAGCCTGTCCTGCACCGTCTCTAATCCGGGACCCCTTGGGAACATCCAGATCGGGCCTAAACTGGCAGTCGGGCATCCCCCTTGCAATCCGGGACCACTGGCTCCTAACTGCTTGCCTGCCTGTTGGCCTGATCCCCTAAGCCCTCCCCCACCGGCCTGATCCCCCTAACTGCTCTCCCCTACTGGCCTGATCATCCTAACTGCTCTTTCCTGCCGGCCTGATTACCCCTAACTGCTTCTGCCTTGGCCCTGCCACCATGGCTTTGTCCAGAAGGACATGTGGTCTAATTAGCATATTATTCATTTATTAGTATAGATAGCATCTTATAAATAGAAAAATATGGTACTTCAAGTGAAAAGGTATGCACATATAGGAAAACACACAATATATACAGAGCTCTGAAGCATTAAAGTGCTTCACATTTGCCAGTGCTTGAGATATACTAACATTTAATTACTGAAACAATCACATGAGATAGGTAGTATCAATGCATAGATAAAGAAACTAGGGGAGAGAGATTAAGTAATTTGCTCAAGGTCACAAAGTTAGTACAACAGGTTAAACAGCTTCATTTCATCCAACTTCTTTTCATTACAACAGCTGATGAGATACTGCAGGAACTTAACACTTATTTATATCAATTAGCCTATGGTAAAATTGGTTTTCTTATACATCATTTCACTTAAAGTCGCAGAACTTATTAGCAACATTAAGTGAGGACTTACTGTAATTGGAAAAGCCAGGGTTCAAATCAAGACTGTCTTATTCCAGGGCGAGTTCATGACTACTTACTTACTATGCTACACTGACTTCGTAAGTATAATATGATCCTATCTCAACAAGACAAAGAGCAGAGCTCTCTTACCCAATGAGAATGGGATCTACTAACTAGCCAATTAATTAAAAAGTCCCGCCCCAGCTGGTTTGGCTCAGTGGATAGAGCATTGGCATGTGGACTGAAGGGTTAATTCCAGTTAAGAACACATGCCCAAACAAGAAAGCCCACAGCATGGGAGAACATATTTGTCAATGTTATCACCAATAAGGCTTTAATCTCCAACATTTATAGAGAACTCATACATCTTAACAAAAAGAAGATAAACAATCCAATCAAAAAATAGGCAAAGGACCTAAATAGACACTTTTCAAAAGAGGACATTCAGAAAGCCAAGAGACATATGAAAACATGCTCAAAGTCACTAATCATCTGAGAGATGCAAATCAAAACAACAATGAGGTATCATCTCATTGTTAGTATAGATAGCATCTATACTATCTGTCAGAAAGGCTATCATCAACAAATCAACAAATCAACAAACAACAAGGACTGGTGAGAATGCGGAGAAAAAGGAACCCTCCTGCACTGCTGGTGGAAATGCAGACTGGTGCAGCCACTATGGAAGACAGTATGGAGTTTCCTCAAAAAGTTGAAAATAGAACTCCCATTTGACCCAGTGATCCCACTTCTAGGAACATATTCCAAGAAACCAGAAACACCAATCAGAAAGGATATATGCATCCCTATGTTCACAGCAGTGCAATTTACCATAGCTAAGATTTGCAAACAGCCTAAGTGCCCATCAGCTGATGAATGGGTTTGAGAAGGAAAAAGGGCTAATTCAAAGGTAGCCTTGATGTTCTGGGGGAAATGACCTTCAGCTGAGGCACTGCCTCCTTCACCAAAACTGGATTAGCGAAACAAAGCAGAATCGCTGCCCTGAGGGAAGGGTGGATTGTTAGCTGACACAGTAACCTTGGAACACCTGGGAAAGGGGGATTGTTAAGATGGGTGGAATCCTTGGAACACCTGGGGAAAGGGAGGTTGGGAGTTTCAGTTCCTCTAGGGCCTGGAGGGAGGGAACACATTTGTAATAAGATTAACTCGGGGAGCATATATGAGGAAGGGCTCCAGAGTGTTACTTTGCTCTGATTTGGAACATTTCCCGGAGACCACGCGTGATTAAAATCATGTTTTCTCCACTCCTTCAAAGAGCTTCGCTTAGTTTTTCTGGTCTTTCCACAACAGGTTAGTAAATTGTGGTACATCTACACAATGGAATACTATGCTGCTGTAAAAAATAAGGAATTCTTGCCATTTGCAGCAGCATGGATGGAACTGGAAAGCATTATGCTAAGTGAAATAAGCCAATCAATGAACGAAAAATACCACATGATCTCACTCACTTATGGATAATAAAGACCATTATAAGCTGATAAACAAAAATAGATACAGAAGCAGAGCAGCATCAAACAGACTGTCAAACTACAGCGGGAAGGCCGGGCGGGGAGGGGTAAGAGATCAACTGAAGGACTTGTATGCATGCATATAAGCATAACCAATGGACACAAGACACTGGGGGGTAGGGGAGGGAGGCCAGGGGACGGTCAAGGGGGGGAAAAAAAGAGACACTTGTAATATACGTTAAGCAATAAAACAAAATTTAAAAAAAAAAAAAAAAAAAGAGCACATGCCCAGGTTGCAGGCTCAAACCCCACTAGGGGGCATTAAAAACAATTGGCTTATAGTGAGAATAAAAACATCCATGTCAGCCCTAACCGTTTTGGCTTAGCGGATAGAGCGTCCCAGGTTCGATTCCAGTCAAGGGCATGTACCTTCGTTGCGGGCACATCCCCAGTAGAGGGTGTGCAGGAGACAGCTGATCGATGTTTCTCTCTCATCTATGTTTCTAACTCTCTATCCCTCTCCCTCCTTCTCTGTAAAAAATCAATAAAATATATTTTTAAAAAACATCCATGTCAGTTAAATTCTTCATTTAAACATAAAGCATAGACATGTATGCATCAATCTTCTGATGAAAGCCTACCTACCCTTTTTCAAAAAATAGTTACTGATTTCAGAGAGGAAGAGAGAGATAGAAACATCAATGATGAGAGACAATCATTGATCAGCTGCCTCCTGCACACCTCCAACTAGCTGGTATAGCTCAGTTTGTTGGAGCATCATACCATACATCAAAAGGTTCGATTGATTACCGTCCAGGGCATATACCTAAGTTGCAGGTTCTATTCCTGGTCAGGGTGCATCCCAGAGGCAACTGATCAATGTTCCTTTCTCTCTCCCTCAAATCAATAAACATATCTTGGGTTAGGATTAAACAAACAAGCAAACAAAACAATCGGCTGTATTAGAGAATAGCCCTTAGAAAATGGAGGACATCTGTTCAGTTAAGTGAAGGTTAGGGCAAGAGAGCTTACATATTAAGTATTTGTATATCTGTACATGCAGAAGAAGAGTATATACAAAGATACACCACAGCCAGTTATGAGAATAAAAGGGGAAAGATGAGATTTAGTTACCTTTTTACACAATTTTATGCTGTTGACTTGTACAACAAGCATGTATTAACTTGCTAGATTTAAAAGTAAAAAAAAAAAAAAAAAAAGTTGTAAAATTATCCCCATTTTATAGATAAGAAAAGCTTCAAAGGAGAATTTGCCCAAGGTTGAATAACTCACCAGAAGCTAACTCAAAGGGATAATTCTGGTTTGCTTCGAGTTTCAAAGCTCATGTTTTCCCTACAACACCAAATTTCTCGGCAAAAAATTTCAAACAGAGCCCTCCATGATTTTTTATTTTTAATATATGAACAAAAAGTACCATGTATTTTTTCCTTCAGGTAATAGAGTCTGATGAAGCCAAATGATTTCAAAATGAGTTTGATTCTACAGCCCAAACTTCAAGCTTAATTTTCTGTAATTTAAGAGAACAAAGACCTAATATCCATTTGAAAAGAAAGAAATCTCTTACTCCTGTATAAGCAAAAAGACCATTTCCTCCTCTACTGGCCACGCATACTTCCTTTAGTCCCTCCCCCTCTGTCACACCATCCTTCTCTAGGTGTTCAAACAACCTAAAGGCAGCAAACCAAGGGCCTAGACGAGCTTGCTATATTTGGGAATTTGGGAAAATTGACTTGGATGTGTCTCTCTCACATAAATGTTTCTCTCTCTCTCTGTTCCTCCACATGCCCACCCCTTTTCCACTCTTCCTAAAACTCAATGGAAAAAATATCCTCAGGTGAGGAATAACAAAAAACAACAACAAAAACCTATTCTTTCCCACTTAAAACAGCTTAAAACAAAAGCCTGTATTATTCATAACTCAACCAGTCCCAAAATACACAGTAGAAAAGGATAACTACAGAAGTTCGCAGAAGACAGAGAACAGGCAGAGAAGCATGAAAAACATACCCTAGGGATTCCAAACAAATCACATGTCACACAAAATAGTGAAACAGAGGAAACCCGAGATTTCTAAAATATTTTACTTTTGCTAATTTCAATATAACGAATAAACCAACATATTGAGAAATAGACCCACTCTCTCTCCCAGTCCCAGGCAGGCGCTTTGGGAGCCGTGGGCTCCGGTGCACATATGACCAAATCCAGGAACCACCCATACCTGGCACAACCAGTCCCCAAAAGGCACAGAAACAGCATCCAGAAACCTCAATCACAAAGACACAAATCCCTTAATGGGGTGGACCCCAAGTTCTCGAGGAACATGTGCTTTGCCAAAAGCACAAGGCCTGAAGAAGACGCAGGCTGACAATGCCAGGCCATGAGCACGCATGCTGTGGCTCTCCAGGCCTCACAGAGCCGAGAGGTCAAGCCCAAGATCCCGAAGGGCAACAGCCACAAGGTCAATTGACTTGCCTGCATCACTCACCCCCAGCTTGGGACATGTGCTCCTGCCCACATCACCAACGGTCTCAGACTCTGCGAGTCCAGTCCAAGGACAAGGTTCAAACCAAGCCCCAGGATGTGGTTTCCAAGCTGCAGTCCAGGCTCCCAAAGGTGCCCAGGCCCCCACCACAGCTCCACAGTGCTGGCCTCTGTCAGTCAATATGAGGACGGAAGCAGTGGTGTGACCCCTGGGCTGCTGTCTGCATGGAGCTGCTGCCCTCCTGTGCTATTTGTACAAATAAACCTAGGGTAGAGGGATGGTGGGGGGAGCACTAGCTCCTAGCAGTGTCACCCTGTTTTGTCCCCAAATACTGTGGAAATTTCAAGCACATGCTCCATTATGGTTTGTTAGTGAAGCAACCTGAAACCTAGTGTTATGTCACACCCTAGCTCAGTGGTTCTCAACCTTCCTAATGCCGAGACCCTTTAATACAGTTCCTCATGTTGTGTTGACCCCCAACCATAAAATTATTTTCGCTGTTACTTCATAACTGTAATTTTGCTACTGTTATGAATCGTAATGTAAATATCTGATATGTAGAATGTATTTAGGTGACCCCTGTGAAAGGGTCGTTCCACTCCCTTCAAAGGAGTCTCGACCCACAGGTTAAGAACTGCTGCACAAGTTGAAAAAACTTTTGCTAGCTCCCTTAAAATTTAAACCACTGTGCACAGCTTTTAAAGATTTTGGGAGGCCCTTACCTCTATCTTTCTAGTCTTATTTTCCACTTCCAATTCTCTAAATCCATCACAAACACACTCTATACTCCACCCCCATCCCATGCTTGAACTGTTTCATCCCCTTTGAACAGTCTCCTCTCCACCACCTACTGAAATTCTATTCCTCCTTCAAAGTAGCGAAGTACAGTGGAGAGCCCAGACTTGAAGTCCAGATCCAGACACACTAGATTTCTAACTCTAATTCCATTTCCACTACTTAATAGTTTAATGACCTTATGCAAATACGTCAATAGATCTGTTTTCTCACCTAGGAGCAGGCATACCAGCTATGGCACTCTGTAAGGCTACTAGGAGGATTAAGCCTGATGGTAACATAGCACCATGCCTAAGAGCCATCCTTCTCTCCCCCTCCTATCCTTTTCCTAAATTCCCACGGCATTGTCTACACAGTACCACACTATTAGCATTAACAAACTGCAGGATACTCA
Source organism: Murina feae (assembly GCA_004026665.1). Lineage (NCBI taxonomy): Eukaryota > Metazoa > Chordata > Mammalia > Chiroptera > Vespertilionidae > Murina > Murina feae. The sequence continues at coordinate 231 of PVJC01018714.1, read as the reverse complement.
TTCATATATGTATCTGGCTTCTCCATTAGATTATAGATACGATGGTTATGGGTTTGGATTTCTAAATCTCTGCCACTTAACCACTTGTGTAAGTTACTTTACCTCTCAGAACCTGTTTCTTCAGCAATAAGTTGAATGGGCCCTAGCTGGTTTGGCTCAGTGGATAGAGTGTCCATTTACAGACTAAAGGGTCCCAAGTTCAATTCTGATCAAGGGCACATGCCCAGGTTG